>ML280126.1:0-32924 GCA_005239495.1 Nicotiana undulata
TGCTTAGCCTTACGTCGCCCTTCCAAAGCATCTCAGGAAGGCGCCGCGTAACAGTAAGCATGATTTTATTAGCATTTCGTTGTTCTTTATCAACGAATATTAAACCGAAATCGTACCGCACTAAAATAATAAATATCGAACCATATCGAAATACTTTGGTACGGTATTTGGTATACACAATTGATAAACCGAATACCGAAATACCGAACCGAAATTATTAAATACCGAACCGAAATACCGAATTCCCACCCCTAGTGTCTGCCATCTCATCTAATATGTCGCAAGCATCGACATAAGGCACTTTCATGAAATTTTCCCCTGCGAGCTGATTCACCAGACATTGGTTAGTTGTGTTGATACCCCTATAAAATGTCTGATGAATCATTGCTTCAGTCAGATCGTTGTTAGGGCATTCCTTTACCATGGTCCAATACCGTTCCCATATTTCATGTAACAGTTCATTTGGCTCTTGTTTAAAGGCTAAGATCTCATCCCTTAATGTTTCCATATGTCCCAGAGAGAAAACGTTTGCTATGAAATTCTCATCCAACTCATGCCAAGTATGTATGGAATGGTTGGGTAGCCTCTCAAGCCAATCCAAAGCCTTCCCTCTAAGTGAAAATGGGAAAAGCCTCAATCTCAAAACGTCCTCAGATACATTTGTATGCTTGCTCCCCTAGCATTTGTCTACAAAACCTTTGAGATGCTTATATGTGTTATGATGTAGAGCTCCGGTAAAGAAACCCCTCTGTTCCAAAATAGTAAGCATGACATTGGTTATCTGAAAACTGCCCGCCCGAATCCGGGGAGGGACAATTGCACTCGTGTACCCTTCATTGGGTAGCACCCGGTGTGCTCCCCTTGAAGGAGCTGGGGGGGGGGGGGTTGGAATGTTGTCATTAGCCTGGCGGCCTCTTCTTTGTGCTTGAGGTTTAGGAGGAATCTCATCCACCTCATTTTCATCTACCTCCTCCCCCGGTGGAATATGTCCGAGAGCTTCGTTATGAGCTATTTGGTACATAAAGCAATTGACACACAAAAGTTAGAAAAAACGGAAGAAAATAAAAACAAACACACAAATGGTAAGATAGATATCTAATACCGTCTAACTCCCCGACAACGACGCAAAAATCTTGATCGGTGCAAACCCTGCACTACTATAGAGTAGTGAGGATGATCGTTGTAGTTTACCCAACAAGGTCGGGATCGATTTTCATAGGGAGTTAATTGATTTGGAATAAGTATCTATTTAATTCTAAATGTCTGTGTTGTTCCAAATTGCACTTCCAAACATGTTGGTATTATTTCTACTTCTAATTCTATACTATTGTTTGCAAGAATTAAAGCTAAGTACAATATTTTTTTTATGTTGGTTTTCAAATATTTAAAAGGCACTAGGGTAGTGACTTCCGCCTAGGTGGATACCTAATGGGTATCGAGAACCTAGGGCAAAATTGATTTGACCGGGGTCGTGATATAGATATCACACTCAAGTACTCACTCTATACCTCTCGGTAGTTTGAGTGATTTTGCCCAATTTGGCTTTCTCAAGTCCAAATGGGTATTCATCCAATTCAAGTGATGTTAGCTCAAGTCGAGTATTACTATCTCTAGTTTTAACCCATTAATTGGGGCTATCAATTTCTTGAATCACCATAATTCCTTGTTAGCCTAGTTTTCCTAAACTTAGTCCCTCTTTCTCAAGAAGAGACTAAGTCATAAAGGCATGAATCAGTGTTTGCAACCACTAATTCTACAATTCTAGCATGAACTAGGATAAATATCACTAACTAAGCAACCAAGCCCAAAATTTCAAGACTCATTAAATACCCACACTAGGGTTGGATCACAACCCTAGTTATGGGTCTAGCTACTCATAATAACAGCAGAAATCAAAAGTAAATAGGCGATAAAATCCATAATACTAAATTAAAAGTTGAAAATCTAAAGTTAATAGGTGAATCTTGTAAAAAATTGCCCAAATAGGTAAAAGTAGGCGTCTCACGTGCTCAACAAAAATTAAACTTAAAAAAAATTGACAAAAAAATTTATTTATACTAAGCTAAAATTTTCGGACAAAAGTACCCCTAGGGAGGTTTCGCGGCCGCGTAATTCTGACTGCGGCCGCACTCTTGCTTTCGCGGCTGCGTAATTCTGATCGTGGTCCACGTTTCTTCACATCTGGGTCTGGGTTGAACCTTGTTTCGCGGACTGCGTATTCTCAACCAAGTCCGCGTGAGAGACTTCCGCGGCCGCGTAATTTTGACGTGAACCGCCCTTCTCGTTTTAGCTTGAATTATGCACTCTCTGATCCTTGGCAACCGCGGTCCGCGGAATTTCAATCGTGACCGCTAAATCACTTTCACGACCGCCTCTTTATGACGCAGTCCGCGTTCATATTTGTATCCCAAAACATCTCTCTGATTCACCATTTCGCAGACCGCGAAATAATATCCGCGTTCGCAGTGAGGTTTTCATAGCTGCACTTTCCTGTCGCGGTCCGCGCTTCATACCTTTTGGCCCAGTCGTTGTTTTTTTAAAGTTTTGACTCCTTTATGAGTTGATTATGGCTCATTTAGCTCATTTTGAACAAACCTTGCAAGCAAGCATATTAGTCAGTTACCAAGAATACCTTTACGCATTTTTTTTCAAAACATAAGTATAAGAGAGAAAATAATAGGCTAAATTCCTACTTATCACCCGAAAGATGGCATAGGAAGAAATTACCCAAAGACTGAAAATCTTAGAACAACAGTTGACAAACATGCAGGGGTTGGCAGGTCAGAAGAGTATTGCCTTCAAGGATCTATGTATGTTCCTCGATGTTTTTTGCCACTTGGTTTCAAGACTCTCAAATTTGAAAAGTATGATGGAAATGGAGACCTCAAAGCCCACCTGAAAAGGTATTGCAATCAACTAAGAGGTGTAGGAAGAAATGAAGAATTGCTAATGGCTTATTTTGGGGAAAACCTTACGGGGGTTGCCTTTGAATGGCTTATTGATCAAGACACCTCTCACTGGTATGTATGGGATGACCTAGCCCGAGCCTTTGTCAAACAGTTCCAATACAACATCGACATCTCCCCAGACCGCAATTCCCTTTCAAACCTCAAGAAGAAATCAACTGAAAGTTTCAGGGAATATGCCATTAAATGGAGAGAGCAAGCGGGTAGAGTTAAGACACCCATGGATGACCACGAGTTAATCATTGTCTTCCTTCAGGCTCAAGAGCCAGATTATTTTCAAAACAAGATGTTCGTAGTGGGCAAATCCTTCTCGGAAGGTATCAAAATTGGGGAAATTATTGAGATTGCCTCAAGACCGGCAGGATTATAAGTCAAGCAATTCTCAAAGCCACGACTCAGGTTGTCCATATTGAATCCGTTAACTTTAGTGACATGAATGAGAAGGATGAAGAAACCATGATGACATCAGGGTCGAGAAGAGGTCCTAAGAGCACATCTCGAAGGTATGAGCATCCTTGTTTGGTTTTCGATGATTCCCCTGAGCATTATTATCCACCTCAGAATCCACAATACTCTTTTTCTCCACCTCGGTATGTTTTCCAGCCACTAAGACACTCCAGAAGGCGAGCACCAGCATCGCAAAATATCCACCAGCCTCCACAAAATTTTCAAGTTCCATATCACCCACATCCAAGTCAGGGATATAGAGGAGAACAAAGGTTGAAAGATAATTTTACAACAATAGGAGAGTCCTATGCAGGCTTGTTTGAGAAATTAAAGCATTATGACATGATTGTAGTTATTCCTTCGAATTATGTGGACCCGTGTGCAAGAAGCTTTGACCCATCTAAAAGGTGTGAATACTATTCTAATGTCCAGGGGCACAATGTTGAAAACTGTCGGGATTTGAAAAGAGAAACAGAAAGGATGATCCAGGAAAAACTTATTGTGATCCAAGACACTGACACCCATAATATTGCGCAGAATCCTTTACCTGCACAGGATGATGCACACTCTTTGGGGATGATATAAGGTCACTTGGAGCATAAGAATCCCTCGAGAACGTGTTGACTGGTGTTAATGATTTTGTAATTGGAGAAGGCTCTATTGATTCTAATGAGCAAATTTGTGGCTAAATGTCAATCTTAGCAATTGAAAAGTCATTCCCTCCAATAGTAAGTAATCTTGGTAGCTTTGTTTTGATGTTTTTCTGGGTTATTTCAGGGTTGTAATCCAGATTTTGTGTTTTATTGAGCAAAACCCTTCTACCCCTCTATCTTGTTTGTGTGAGTCTTGTCTGTTTATTTTGTTGCTATTTTCATTATCTGGGTTATTTCAGAGTTGTAACTCAGATTTTAGGTTGTTTGTGTTGTTGTCAAACCCTTCCATCCTTATTCAATGAAATACAGTCTATCCTTTTGTGTCATTTTATGCTTAGTTCTTTTCCCGCTAGTTCTAATGATATGACATGCATGCGGAATTTTTGGCTAGATCTTACAAAATTGATTTAGTCTTGAACTGGATAATTGAGAAAAAGACATTTTTGAGGATGAATAAAGAGTCGAAACACTTTGGAATTAACTTCTCCTAAAATTCACCTTCAAATAATTGTGAAGATCGGGTTTGAGGAAGAACCAATTGAAGTTTGGTGGAAAGTTTGAGATTAATAGATGGAAAGTGTTTTTTGACCACGACAAACCAAGAAGACAGACATGCTCATCAATGTTGTGATCACGAAAGGATATTGTGTTTGGCGTTCTCGAGGCTGGGAGACACTTTTTCTACTATCCAAACACTTTATACCCTTTGTTACCCCTTTTGAGCATGTGTTATTTTCTTTGAACTCCCTCTTTTGGAATCAAGTTTAAAGTCAAGAGCAATAAAAAAGAAGAAACAAAACGAAAAAAATGATGAAAAGAAAAGTCTATGCTCCCGGAGAACAAACTAGAAAGTTCAAATAAAAAAATAGGAATGAAAGAACACTCAAAGGTCCATGCCCCAAAAAATAGGAGATGGGGAAAGCAAAAAGAAAAAAAAAAGACAGAGAAACAGAAAGAAAAAAATAGTTAGGTCAGATGTTTGAACTACGTTTGACCTGATTCCTTTAAAAACGGATACATAGGCAGGCTTACACGGTTCGGTCCAACCAAATAAGAATTTCGAAGAAAAAAATCCAGAAAAATCTCTAGTATCTTAAACTGGGGCAAAGGTTTTATTTCACTTTTGAAAGAGTATATTCCAAGAGTTGTAAATCTACAACCCCTCATTTTGAGTCTACTTTGAGCCTTCATGTCGTCCTTTCTTTCCAACCCTAGCCGAAAATCTTCCAAATAAAGACCTCCCGATATGCCTTCAAGAATTCCAAGAGACGCATGAAATGAGCAACGGTTGTCATGTGACATAGAACACTATCAAATTGCTCACACAAGAAAGCAAAAGAAAAAGAAAAATGAAGAAGAAAAAATGACAGAGTCTTACTAATGAAAACCCTCACGGGGGTTGTAAGGCGACGGTAAGTAGAAATAAAATAAATGAGAGAGACTTTTTGGTGAAAATACCTTAGGGCATCACTAGTCGAAAGTGAGTCGTGAAGCTGATGCAAAGGATTGGCATGAACAATCTCGACTTCAAAGGTCATTAGAATGGTAGAAGGGAAGATTGGATTAGTTTGATAGATCAGGTCGTTAAGTCCAAAACACATGTCATGATCATTAAGGTTAGTTACCGGAAAAAAAGGAGAAAAAAAAACAAACTCTTCCTTCTATCTTTTCCGATAGGGGCATTTCTTGTTAATATTGTTTCTTTGCAGCATTGTAAAAACAAGCAAGAAAAGATTTCAAAATCTGTTACTAGCTTTTCAGTTGTACAAAGTAAATTTAGCCAGCATACTCGGCTGTTACAGTCAACATGCCTTAAAGATTCATGCAAAGGCTTCCCCCCAAGAAGACTCTTGTCAGCCTACTTGGCTAAAGCAAACAAAGACAACCTCAAGGTTAATCAGGGACTCTCTGTAGTACTGAATAAGAACTATGAAGTGTGCACATCATGAAAAAGGCACTTACCAATCGTGATTCTCTCTGACAGAAAAATTGCTTCAAAAGCAAGAAGTCATTCAAGATATCAGAAAATGTCACCCAAGCAAAGATCTCCAGTTGAGATAAGGCTGATGAGCCACAAATACAAATGGTACTGGGTGTATAACAATCAGGGTTGATGCAGCACAAAATTCTCTTAAAACCGACTCAAGTTGATTGAGCAAAATCCAAGCTGCCCAAGACTCAAGGCCACAAACCGACCACCACTTTCAAAACTGACAAAATTTTCTTTGTTTGAAACAAGAACAAAGCAGTTCAAGAAAATAGAGAAAATAAGAGAAGAGTAGAGCCGACAAAGGGAAGTTTCTCAAATCTTTGCCTTTATCTGTCTTGCTAGTGTGCATAAAATCTTGTCATTGCTCTTCACATTTTCCTCCTAGGGTAATACATCCTAGTCTGATGAATTTTCCTTCCAATAAAAATCCTAGTCTGATGAATCATTCTCCTAAGATAAAAGCCCTAGTCTGATGAATTTTCTCCTAGGATAAACGTCTTAGTCTGATGAATCTTTCACCTAAGATATGAGCCCTAGTCTGATGAACTTTCTCCCAGGATAGAAATATTAGTCCGATGAATCTTTCTCCTAAGATAAGAAAACCTAGTCTGATGAATTTTCTCCTAGGATATATGTCATAGTCTGATGAATCTTTCTCCTAAGATAAGAAAACCTAGTCTGATGAATTTTCTCCCAGGATACAAAGTCTTAGTCTGATGAATCTTTATCCTAAGATAAGAAAACCTTGTTTGATGAATGTTCTCCTGTGATAGAAATCTTAGTATGATGAATCTTTCTCCTAAGATAACAAAAAAAAAAACCTAGTCTGATGAATTTTCTCCTAGGATCGAAGTCTTAGTCTGATGAATTTTTCTCCTAAGATAAGAAAACCTAGTCTGATGAATCTTTCTCCTATGATAACAAAAAAAAATACCTAGTCTGATGAACTTTCTCCTAGGATTGAAGTCTTAGTCTGATGAATCTTTCTCCTAAGATAAGAAAATCTAGTCTGATGAATCTTTCTCCTAAGATAAGAAAATCTAGTCTGATGAATCTTTCTCCTAAGATAAGAAAACTAGTCTGATGAATTTTCTCCTAAGATAGAAATCTTAGTCTGAAGAATCTTTCTCCTAAAATAATAAATTTAAAAACATAGCCTGATGAATTTTCTGCTAGGATAATTTTAAAAAAAAAAACTGGATGTAAAAAAAAGGGTCAGTTTTAGTTCCTCAAATTATTAATCTTTAGCCTTCCTTAAGTTCAGGGGTCCAGCCTGGAGAATAGGGTCAATTTTTGTTTCCTTAAGTTTTCAGTCTTTTGCTTTCCTTTAGTTCAGGAGTCCCGCTTGGAGAATAAGGTTAGTATTTAGTTTCTTTAAGTTGTTAATCTTAGTTTTTCTTTAGTTCAGGGGTCCCGCCTGGAAAATAGGGTCAGTTTTCAGCTCTTAGTAGTTAATCTTAGTTTTCCTTCAGTTCAGGGATCCCGCCTGAAAAATAGGGTTAGTTTTCAGTTCTAAGTTGTTAATCTTTAGTTTTTCTTAAAGTTCAGGGGTCCCGCCTGGAGAATAGGGTCAAGTTTTAGTTTATTCAAGCTCGGTTTATAGTTTTCATTAAGCTTAATCTCACATGATACGTACATCCTAGACAAGTCTTTAATTTTACTCTCATCATTTCATCATTCATCAATAGCATAGGTGATTTATAGTTTTGCTAACGACTCACAAGTCTTCCTAGTGCAAACTCGGGAAGAAAATCTTGGTCGTTTTTTTTTTGTTTTGATAGCAGGCATCCAGCTGGAGAATGAGAGAATTCTTTTCAGAGTTATTTCAAGTTTCAAGTCAATAGCAGGCGCCCACCTGGAGAACGAGGGTATTTATTTCAAGGGTTTCAAGATTCAGTTTTTGGTAGCAGGCGCCCACCTGGAGAATGAGGGAATTCATTTCAAGTTTCAAATTGGAAATAACACGAGTTGCTTGAAGAATAAGGTTTTTTACCTCAAGGAGCGGGGGTTTGATATGGCCAAAGTAGAAGTCTCAATCCAAGATAATGGAAAGAAATAAAAAAAGAAGTGAATCCAACATGCAGAAGCAGATGAAAGATGTGAACTTCTCAAGACATGGTTGGAGGCACGAACACTGCATTCCCCATTTTAATCAGAAGAAGCCGTAGAAGAATGAACTAGCACCTGCCGCTAGCAAGCATCAAGGTTCAAATCAAAAGTCTGCATGAAGAACCATTAAAGACTTAATATCAAGCTTCAGAAGACTTATAGATAAGAATCTTATAACTCATAGCTGATAGGCTTAGTTAGTTTCTTTTTAATTTTGACTTTGGTATAATACGGAGCTCAGCAAGCAGCAACAGCAGTGAACAACTTCCCCATAATCCTAGCTACCAAAACTTCTAGAATTATACTGACCTTATTCCTTTATAGCCAAGGATATGTAGGCAACCTCCGTATCAAAGTTCAGTCAAACTTTTTCAAAATGCTTCCCATGGATCGGGCAAAAATTGTTCATGATTGCTCGCTTTATCTTTGCCCGAAATTTTTTCATGTTCGAGCAAAGAGGGGCATCTGAGACCACCTAATATTTGCCCCACATTGAAAATTACTCCTAAAAAAAGTCGGAAAAAAATAATTTCTAATGGTTTTTGTGAATTTTAAGAGTTTTCTTTATTTGATTTTCCATTTATTCGCATTGTTTATGCATGTTAGGAAGATTTTAAATCATAAAAATCATAAAAAAATAATGTTCAAATCTTAGCCTTTTAGATTTTAAATTGTATTTTAAGATTTAATTACATTGTTAAATGCATCTTTTAAATAACTAAAAATCAAAAATGCATCTTAGGTTAGTTAATTAATTAGGTAATTAGTTAATCATTAGGTAAAATAGATAAATAATTTGGCCATACAAATTAGATTAAACAAAAATTAGAGTTTAAAGTGCCTAACATTGCAAAAATCAAGGGAGAGAAAGAAAAGGTTTTGATTTGGTCTTGTTTTAAATTTGGGCCAAAATCATTTCTAATTGCCCAATTGCCACAATCCGCCCCAGCCCACTACCCAAGACCGGATCCCCCTCCCCTTAAAAAGAAAAGGCTAATTCACTCCTAAGGTGAGAACAGACAACGACCCCCCCCCCCATTTTTTAACCCTAGCAGCGTAGCCCCCCCTCTCTCTCTCTTCTTCTATCTTTGGCGAAATTCCAAAGCTCTTGGCGACGAAATTAGAATGGTCTCAACGTATTTGTGCAAGTTTGGCATTTCTCCCTACTAAATCATTTTTTTCTTCTCAAAGTCGAAAGCCTGAAGCAACAGACGTTTTCTTTTTCAAAATCAAATCACATTTGCAGAGATCCCTTTCTTAAATGAGGATTCTCGAGTTGTGAAGTTGTTGATTGTTTGACTGAATCTGCTGTTCTTTTGTTGATTTCTGTTGCTGCTTGAATCGACTGAGCTTTACTCTTCAGTTTGCCTCTATTTGGCCATGATTTCTCTGTTTTTATCCTGCATTTGAGGTATATATATCTGAACTTAAATTCTCTCTTGATGAAAATGATTGAATCATGAATGAATCATGTTTTCTGCTACTTGATCTTGCTTTCGTGGTTGGTTTCTGAATGAACCCATTAGATTCAAGTAAAACCTGATTGTATTTGGCTTGACAAGTGAGACAAATCCAATGCCCCTTCTTTTAAAATATGAACTAGTTTTTAAAGAGATGATTTTAGATGGTGGATTCCAAAGAAGCACGGTGGTTTGTTAGATGCCTACATAATTTTGAAACACTACTTTTGTTTGTTAAAGATATTCAATTAAGTATTTTAATCGTTTTGATGAACTGAAAACGTGTAGAATTTGGTTTGAAACGGTTTACTTTTGGTTAATTTTGAAACGGTGCAATTTATCTTAGAGCTACAATCATTATTTGTATTTATGGTTCAGAAAATAGAATTTGTAGCCTCACTAGTTGAGCCTAAGGCATTATGGGGAAGCTACTGGTGCTTTCTTATTGCTCTTTCTCTATTTCATTGACTATGTTCGCTTTGGTTGAAATATTGATTAGCAGTTTGAAACATGGCCAGTACACTTCTGATTCCTTCATTATTGAAAGGAGATGCAGACTACTTTTATAGTATCAGCTAATGCCCTATCATAGTCACTCAATTGCGTGGATGATATCAGTTAAAGAAAGTTTACCGAAGGAGATAGAAAAGACTTAATTGCACTTCCTTTTGAAAAGAATGGACTAGAAAGAAGTTCATTGGAGTGATTGCGGTTGCCGATGAGTATACATTGGCTAATGAGTTGAAAGTGCTGGAATGCTTTAAAGTTTAAAGTATTTATTAGAATTAATTTGGGCCAAAAATTTAAATCCTGTGAAGCCCAATAACATCACAATCATGCACCCTTTCTCCACAAATTTATTTCATAAACTCTTAAGCATTCACAATAATCACAAATTAGTTTAGGAAAAAATAGTTCTTTATAATCGCTAGTATGCTTTAAGGGCGTAGTAACAAATGGATTATCATGATTGTGTACACGTTCGCAGGACATGATTACGATTTTCAAAAAAATAAAATCAAAGTACGTGTCCGCGCGACTTTGGCCAAAACAATCTTGATAAATAATAAAGTGCTATTAGTTGTGTACACGTACGCGTGACATGACTTTGACACACCAAACAAAATGAGTACACTTACGCGTGACTTGTTTCGAGATAATTGCATAGTTGTGAATAATCAAGAAATTCAAAAGCGGTAAAAAGTAAATGTACATACGTTCTAAATATAAGTAATTAAGCAATTTAATTAATCCAGGTATGATTAAAGCGACCGTGGCAAAATCACGGAATCGGGAGTGCCTTACACTTTCTCCCGGGTTAACATAATTTCTTACCCGGTCTTCTGGTTTCGCAGAATTTAAAATAGAGTCAATTTTCTCGATCTGGGATTTAAAATAAATCGGTGACTTGGACACCATAAATTATTCCGAGTGGATACTCTTAATTAAATAAATAATCTCATTTCGATTAATGTCACTTTAATTGAAAAAACTTCCCTATCCCCCTCGAGTAAAAGGAGGTGTGACAGTCATTTCCTTTGATAGCACACGTGTAGGGGGTGACGTGTTCGTTTGGATCAGTCGTCCCATTATACTAGGAATATCGGGCATACGGAATTTCTTGGGGATCGGCTTCGGAGGCGCACTTGGGGGAAAAGATTTTAGTACAAACTTTTTGGAATCTAGCCCTTTCAATATCGGGGGTGCTCCGGGGATTTGATCGACCCTGGAGTTATGGGTTTCCACCTTCTTATCGTTTTCCTCTATCTTCTTTTTCTCTGTATCGATTCGCTTTGTCAGTTCTTAGAGCATCTTCATGATAGCAAAATTGGTCTCCAATTACTTCTCATTCGATTTCCTCATAGCCGGTTCGATCCTGCTCGGTATGTTGTTCTGATTTTGGAGATGGGTTATAGTTGTCTGTTGAGCCTGCATCATTTCAAAGATCACCCACAGGATGATCTCGCCATCTTCACCGCCATTTGTGTTTTGAGTAGCTGATCGGGTACCCTCGCGAATGCTGCTTTCGGGATTGGCGGCCAAATTTTCATTGATGGCTATATGTGAAGTGACGTCGACTGGAACTACAGCCGGAATTCCATCGAAGCCAGTAGGAGGTACAACATTTCCTGGCGCAATGTTCTCATTTTCGCTAGATCTGATGTGTTGAAGTGTTGACCGAGAGTTTGACTTTTTTAATCATGTAATCAAAGATACTTCAAAGAACAAGTGTAAAATAGTGTGCGTTACAAAAGTTTGTTTCAAGCAACCCCTATTATCCTTAGCCCCATGATGGGCACCAAACTGTTTACCCTTAAAACGGATAACAATTAATTTTGTAAGTGGTTTTAAGGATATGCGATTTCACTTGGCACAAACTGAGAAATAGGTAATTGATATTAGAAATTGACTGTAAATAGAGCAAACCAAATCAGATGTGCAGCTTTGACCCTCGAGCTAGGTCGCCCTCGAACAAAACAAATATGCTACTGGGAAATATGAATCGAGCAACAGAGTATTGAAAGCTTAAGAGAGAAAATATAATATATTATTTTGTACTGCGTGAATGTCATGCTTACAAAATGATTAGAACCCCCTTTATATAGTAGAGGAGTTCTACTTATGGTTCAATTTTAAATACAGTAAGAAATCTCATGATTAGCTGATTAACCGGCCTTGACTTGATACGTTCCGAGATTCCCGTTGTGATCCTCGCTCGATCGCGGATATCTTGGCTTTCCGTTATGAGGTTCGGTAGGCTTCCCTCGATCTTACTCGATCTCTATCCTGCTCGGTCTTCGATCTTGGCTGATCTCGATCTTGATCGGTCCCTGAGTCTCGAACTTGGCAATTTAACTTCGAGTCATGGTCTGGTATGACATGGGTCGAACCTTGCCCTGCCATATCACAATCTCGATTAATCATATGAAAAGGGCAAATCAGATCTTGACCGTATACGTGACTAATGTTACCGACTGCAGTTCGGAAAGTCACATTTTATCAAATAAAGCACCGTAACACGCAAAACAATATTCAATCTAAAGGGTACATATATAAAAAATAAAATAAAAAAATAAAAAAAATCTAAAGGGTACAACCAGTCTACCAGTATTAACTATTTAAATATAAAGAGAGGGAGTTTATCGATGGTATTGTCTAGGCACTGAGCAATTTAATAGTATAATTTTATCATACTCTATGTAGCTGGTGAAAGAGTAAAAACAGAGTTTTTGTTCCGTTATTTTTAAGCACTAAAATGTGCATTCTACCGTAAGCCGTACAATTCAATCTAAAGCAGTAACATTTTCGAGATTGAACAAACTAATGAAAACGATCTGTTACCTTTTGTTTAGTTTTTACAATTTCTCTTTTTGGATACGAGGGATGTGAAGTCACGGAATAGATAGACGTTCAATCCTACTACTCTAAAATTGCTTCGCATAATAAGAGGGATAGTCAATAAATCTCCTCGATTCTAAGTTTGGAGAAGCAAACTTCAATTATAAAATTTTCTTTTAATTATCCCATATTCAAAATTTATTGACTCGATTAATTTGAATAAAATACTCACTACTAGTGGTGGCAAAATAGATTTAAAAAAAATAGTTATCCATCTATATTGTTCATTAAAAAATAAGTTGGATAATGAATTTTTTAAAAACGGGTCAAATATGGATAAGAAATATATTATTCACTTAAAAAATGGATAACTAATGGTTTTAACTTTTACATTTGTAAAAATTCGATTAACCCGTTTTTTATCCGTATTAAATATGGGTCGGATCGAAAAATTTATATTTCATTACCCGTTTACCACACACACGTTTGACACCCCTGCTCACTACTAGAGAGTGTTTGGTTTCGCTTCTAAAAAGTAGTTTTTAAGCTAAAAGTCAAAAGTCATAAGTTGCTAATACCTTAACTTTTGGCTTTACTTTTCATGCCTAAAAGTAAATACTTTTAGGTATTTTTTATCATTGCCAAACACCATACAAACTAGAAAAGTGCTAAAAAACCAATAAACACTTAGCCAATCCAAACACCCTCTAACAAGTTTTACATTCTTACAGTTCGATTTAATAATCAAATACTCATTACTGAGAATTTTTACATTCTCACCGTTCGATTTTTCTGGGTGAGGGTGGAAGGACCCCTGCCATTACATCAGTCATCAGATGGGGTTTTATCATGAAGATTTCAGTACACTGCGTATTCTCCTTTCGAGCCGACCAGAAATAAAGAATATTGAAAAGCCTTACTTTGTTGATGCGACAATTTCATTCATCTTCCCATATTTTGGTTCACGAAAGGGTTAATATAATCGAAATTTCACCCTCCTAAATTCTTTTTCCAATGTAAACCAGAGGTGAAAATTTTCATTATCATTAGAAGTACTACTATAAGAGAGTTGCAGTATAATGAAGCCGCACCAGGTATCCTCTCTTCTTCTTCTTCTTTTTTTGTTGGTTTTGTGAAAGCAAAATGATAATTTTGAATAATTATTTAAAAAGGGGGCCCAAGCTCCGAAGGTGCAGGCCAATAATGCAAGTTGTAACAATATACTGCAGAATATACACAATTCATCACCTGTCAATTTCATTAGCTACAAACTGATTAGAAAATGGAGTTATGGAGATCGAGGATAAGAAGAAACAAAAAACAGATCCAAAAAAGTGTCTAAATAATAAAAATTACAAAAATAACCAGTAATTAAATTCCCTTCACTCTACTTTACTAGTACTACTTTCACCTCCTTCTTCTCCGTGTTCATGTAATTCATGTAGCTGAGGTTGTAATTCATCGGGTTGACCCGCCACGAAATCCAATATATCTTCACCCGGTTTCTCAGCTTCAGCTACCGGCGGAGAAATCCGGCCAAAGAGGACGACGACGACGAGGAAAAGAGCAGTGGAAAGTAAGAGAGGCCAAAAGTACTTGATAACATCAATAAAACGAGGTGCAAGATAAAAGAGAATAATGATGAAAATAGAAAAAATGGAAGCAAATACGATGTGAAATTTGAACTTGAGAACAAGTTGTTTGATATCCATTGTAGGAACGTTTCTAGTGATGATGAGTAGTAAGAGACCTTTTTGTAGAGAAGAAGAAATAGGAGGAATAGGGGATAGGGGTAAAGAGGAGTGGAATAATAGAGTGGTTTATGAGTTTCTCTCTCTCTCTGCAAAGATTCTCTGCCGTAAAAAGTTTTTTTATAAGGACTATATCTTGACGACAAAACAATTTTTTACAGTGTCATAATTTTATTTTATGTTGTCATAATTCTTTTTCCCAAATTACCCCATTTTATTCTTCCAACTTTTCTTTTCTTTTTTTATTTCTACCAAGTGTGTGACAGTTGCTTTAGGTCCCAACTAATTCATATTCGTGTCACATAATGCTTAGTGGCGCTTGGACATAAGAATTGTAAAATTTCGGGAGGAAAAAAGATTAAGTAAAAATAATATTTGAAAATTAGAGTTGTGTTTGGACATGAATATAATTTTGGGTTGTTTTTAAATGTTTGTGAGTTATTTGAGTGTAAATTTTGAAAATAACTTTTTGAAAATTTTGAATTTTCAAAAAAATTCAAAATTTATCTTCAGGTGAAAATTATAAATTTTATAGCCAAACACTGATTTCGGAAAAAAGTGAAAAAAATTCCAATAAAAGTGGAAAAAATTTCATGGCCAAAGGCTCTTAGAAGAGGAATATGTTTTCTATCAAGATCTTTTCATTGCAGGTCTCAACTCGTCCCCACAACCCTTTGATCGTTGGCTTCTAACTCGGTGATATACTAGTTAGTAAAAAGGTATTGACGTTAAGCAAGACCATTTTGATCTAGCAATTTGCTGTAATACATATCTCAAATTTTAAATCTTTTTTTAAAAATTTAGATGTATAATTCGTATATAGAATTCGCTCGGATTCATAAAAAAACTATAGTTATAAATATAGTGAAATTGTTTTTTCAAAAAAGTAGGTTTAGAAATTGTGTACCTTTTCAAATGTAAGGTACAATATGTCATATGAAATTAGATGGATGAAGCATATGAAATTAGATGGATGAAGCATAATGGCAACTGGGCCGATCTTCACCGTCCCGGCCGGTCCCAATTTAAACGGTCCCGGTCTTTGTGGTCTTTTTGTAGGAATGGTTCGGGACGGGCCCACGAACCAATAGTCCTGGGCTAAACAATCCCGGCCCGCGGGCAAAGTGGGCCCAACAGATACTTCTTTTTTAATATTTTATAGAAATTAGAGAGAGAAAATGTTAATAAAAATATCTAAGGCAATTCCTTGTAAATTTTATTACAGAATTGTGACATAAATTTTTTAATTCAAATTTAAAGATAAAAATATTGTAAAGAGATATTCAAAGCAATGCGTTATAATTTTATTATAGCATTACAAAAAATATGACAATATCTTTCTCAGCCTTCCTCCCCCTTATGGAATGAGCACAACAAGGTGCTAATACCACCATTGAGAAGAAAAAGAAACTAATCAAGATGTGCCAAAATACAAGTTACATAATACATACTATTTTTTGTTCATACAAGTTACATGGTATCTCTTACAAACTTCATAAATCCTTCAAGGTTCGGAGAAATTTCCGTTGATGGTGGCGAAAAAGAAGCTTGGTCATCACCGCTTCCGGACGAAGCAGAATCCTCCGCAAGTTCATCTAGCATTTCTTCGTAAGCTTCGTCTACCTCTGGTTGTGATTCAGCAAGTCCAAAACTTCTTCTTTCCCAACGGATCCAATCTCTGAAAAGTACTGATTTTTTCGAGCCCTCCCTCATAGACGCTCTATAATTACCGAGTTGAAGTCTTGCTTGACTGAAAGCGCTCTCCGATGCCACTGTTGAAGCTTGAATAGTTAAAATATTTTGATCCATCCTTAAAAGATCTGGAAAGTATTTTTCTTTGTCCTTCCACCATTCCAAAATATTAAAAGAGCCGTCGGGATTCACTTCCTCAATTCCCTGTAACAAATAAACTCAAGCTTATTTAGTTGTGAAAAATCACTACTGCTAGAACCTTGAGAACCCCTAAACCCCACTCAAGCACTAAGTGCTCTTACTCCCGCCGTTCTTTTGGATGATTGAGAATTAGAAGAAGAAGGAGTTGGAACATTTGGTCTAGCATGATTTAATGCAACTTGATAAGCATTATAAATAGTTTAAGCATTTATTCTAATTGAGGCTATTGCTTCCGGAAGTTGAGACAACTCCTCATTTTTAAGTGCTAAACCATTATAAACTCTTTCATCAAAATTTAGGACCTCCTAATTTCATTGTATGGGTTAACAAAGCAACAACACCATAAATAGGGAGAATATAGAAAAATGTATTTTTAAACCTTTTTCTCATAAAATCAATAACAAGTTTATAAATTTCCCCACCCTCTGAAAAATAAGCAAACAAATTTGCAAGTTCTGCAATATAAACTAAACAGTTAGAAATAGTAGGATAATATTGCCCAGAAAATTCATTTGTAGCAATAATTTTACTAAAAAATCTACAAGCATTTTGACATTAGCTCAATCCCCTTTCGTAAGGTGTTCATTATCATCACTTACATGTGCATTAAATAATGTGTTTATGGGATTTCTATATTCATATGCAATAACCAAACTTTCATACATGTAATTCCATTTAGTTGGACAAGGTTTAGGAACCTTTCTTTCTCTTAGGCCAAATTCATCGCATCTTTTAAAATATTCTCTAAGCCTACTTCTACAGTTTGAATAAAAAATCGAGTTAAAAGTCAATTTAACTTTTTCAATTTTAATATTTAAAATTTGTGACCATCACCCACAATTAAATGATAAATATGACAAATACATCTAACATGAAAAATATTACTAAATGCAGAATTTAGCGTAATGGTTAGCAAAGATATAACATTTGTGTTACTAGTAGCATTATCCATTGAAACTAACATTATTTTATCACTAATGCAAAAATATCTACAAATATCCGTAACTGTGCTAGAAATAAACTGCCCTGTGTGACGTGAATTAATTATTCTATTAATGCGCTTCTGCACTATCCAATTCTTATCAATCTAATGACTGGTGATAAGTAGGTATTTTAACTTATTATTTTCTCTCTTTTACTTTCGTTTTAGGCCAAATTGCTTGAAGGTATTCCCGAAAACTAATGAAATATGCGTGCTTGCAAGAATTGTTCAAAATGATCCAAAGGAATCATAATCAACTCGCAAAGGAGTCAAAAGATGAACAAAAACCACGACGGGGCAAAGAGATCTGAAGCGCGGACCGCACAAAAATTGTGCGGCCACGAAATCCATGACGTGGCCGCGATCATAATCCTGCAAGATGGAGATTCAAATAGGGTGATTTTGAGCTAAATGGTGAGCGCGGACCGCACCAAAAATATGCGGCCGCGAAAGTCCCTGGGCGGCCGCGATTGGAATTACGCGGACCGTAATGATTGAGGTTCAAGAGCTGAAAATTTGAGCAAAAGAGAGAAATGCGGTCCGCACCAGAATTGTGTGGCCGCGAAAGTCCCTTATGCGGCCACGATTGAAATTATGCGGTCCGCAAGATGAAGAATCAGAGAGTTGATTTCAAACCAAACTCAAGCAAGTGTGGATCGCATCACTTTTATGCGGCTGCATAATCTGGAGCGCGGTCGCACTTGGAATTAAGCGGTCTGCGAAAGCTCAGCTCAACCATGATCCAAAAGAGAAGAACGCGGACCGCGATCATAATTATGCGGTCGCGAAAGCAAGGTGCGGCCACACAACCTCCGCATGGGTATTTTTGTCAGATATTTTCAGCTTAGTATAAATAGAACTTTTTGTCATTTTTAGGTCAAGCTATATTTTGTATGAGCACGTGAGACGACTGGGTTTTCTGTTTTGGGAAATTTTGTACTAGATATACTTCTTAAGATTAGATTTTCATTCATTAATCTCATATTATGGATTTTATCTTCATTTTATCTTCAATTTCTGTTATCTCCATGAGTAGCTAAATCCATAACTAGGGTTGTGACTCAATCCTAGTGTGAGTATTTAATGGGCACTTGATTTTAGGGCTTGAATGTGAATAGGTTAGTGATATTCAGCTTAGTTCTTGCTAGAACTATAGAATTAATGGTTGCAAACATTGGTTCATACCTTTATGACTTAGTCTCTACTTGAGAAAGAGGGACTAAGTCTAGGAAAACTAGGCTAACAAGGTATTGGGGTGAACTCAAGAAATTTATTGCCTCAATTAAAAGGTTAAACCTAGAGATAGTAATACCCAACTTGAGATAATATCACTTGATTTGCATGAATACCCATTTGGACTTGAGAAAGCCAAATTGGTCACTCAAACTACTGAGAGGTATAGAGTGAGTACCCGATTGTGATAACTATATTACGACCCCAACTAATCAAGATTGCTCTAGAATTTTGTTACCCGTTAGATATCCACCTAGGTGGAAGTCACTACCCTAGTCTCTTTAAACACTTGAAAAATAACAACAAAAATATTGTCATTAGTTTCAATTATTGCATATAATAGAGTACAGTTAGAAGTAAAAATCAAACTCAAATGTATGGAAGTGTAATTAGAAGCAAACCACGCATCTAGCTTAGATATAAACCTAATTCCAAACAAATTAACTCCCCATGGATTCTATCCCGACCTAGTTGGGTTAAAACTGCATCGACCACCCTCGCTACTCAATAGTAGTGTAGGCTTAGACCCGATCAATTTTTTGCGCCGTTGCCGGGGAGTTAGACGATCTTAGGTATATATCTAAATAGTTGTTTGTTTTCTTTCTTTCTTTCGATTTTTCGAATTTTGTTTGTGAATTGCTTCTAGGTACCAAATGGCCCTTAACAACGAGGCCCTCGGGAATATACCACTGGGGGAGGAGGTAGATGACAATCAAGTAGATGAGGTTCATCTAGAACCTCAAGCACAAAGGAGAGGCCGCCAGCCTCATGATAACATACCAAACCCTCCCCCCTCCCCCACCTCCTCCAAGGGCAGCGCACCGGGTGTTGCCCAACGAAGGCTATACAAGCGCAATAGTCCTGCCCCGGATTAGGCGGGCAACTTTCAAATAACCAATGTCATGCTTACACTGTTGAAACAGAGGGGTTTCTTCACCGGAGCTCCGCACCAAAATGCCTATAAGCATCTCAAAGGTTTTGTTGACACGTGTTGGGGGAGCAGGCAGACTAATGTCTCCAAGGACGCCTTGAGGTTAAGGATTTTACCATTTTCTCTAAGAGGGAAGGCTTTAGATTGGCTTGAGAGGTTACCCAACCATTCCATCCACACTTGGGATGAGTTAGCCGAAAAGTTCATGGCAAAGTTCTTTTCTCCGAGACATATGGCGGCATTGAGAGATGAGATCCTAGCTTTTAATCAAGATCCAAATGAACTGTTACATACGATTTGGAAAAAGTACCGCACAATGGTAAAAGCGTTCCCTAACAACGACATGATCGAGGCCATGATCCAACAAACCTTTAATAGGGGGATCAATACAGCTAAGCAGTGTATGGTAAATCAACTCGCCGGGGGTAATTTCATGAAAGTGCCTTATGCTGATGCTTGTGAAATATTGGATGAGATGGAGAACACCGCTTCAGCATGGCAAAGTAGAGCTAATTTTCCTCAAGGTGACCCAAATGTTATTCACTTACACAAGGAGATACATGATCATGGGCAAGCTATTGGAGAGTTAACAACCACAATGAACCAACTGGCCAAGGTTCAACTTCAACAGGTTCAAGGGACAAAACAGGTTAATACTATGGAAAGAGTGAACATGATGGTCAACAAGATAAGACAACAAGGTCAACAAGCTCAAAACAATCCGGATCAATTTGAGCAAAGTGGTAGTGGATACAATCAAGATGATTCATATGATGATCAAAGTGAAGAGGTTCAATATGTCAGTACCAAGGTCAACGGAACAATGCTCCAAATCAACAACAGTGGAGATCACAAGGTAACCGAGGAAATTGGGGCAACCAAGGTCAACAAGGGAATTGGAATAGTGGCAACTACAACAATCAAAGCAATTGGGGGCAAGCATTAACTTGATTCCCTATTATGTGTTCAAGACATTAGGGATTGGGCAACCAAAACCCACATCCTTGAGGTTGCAAATGGCGGACCGGACAATGAAGAGGCCATTGGGGATAATTGATGGTGTGCTAGTTCGGGTCGATAAGTTCATACTTCCCGCAGATTTTGTGATACTTGACTGTGAGGTTGACTATGAGGTGCCAATCATACTGGGAGACCTTTCCTAGCTACAGGAAAGGCCTTAGTTGATGTGGAAGCTGGGGAGCTCACCTTCTGGGTGGGCGATGAAAAAGTTGTGTTCCATGTTTGCAAGTCAATGAGGCAGCCTATTAGCAACGAAGTGTGTTCGTCCGTGGATCTTGTGACCGAAGTAATTGTTGATGACACAAGTGATATGATTAATGTTGAAGACCCATTGGAAGATGTGTTATTGAATCATGATGAGAATGAGAAAGAAGGCTTGGTATAATACGTTAATGCTTTGCAAGGAATGGGATCTTATACATATGGGCCCGGAAAAATTTCCTGGGACCTTGAGAACCGGAAGACTCTACCAACAAAGCCCTCAATCGAGGAGCCACCCATATTGGAGTTGAAGCCCTTGCCTTTCCACCTCAAGTATGAGTTCTTAGGCCCTTGTTCCACATTACATGTTATTATTTCCTCATTCTTAACTAACGTGCAGGTAGATTCCACCCTTGCGGTGCTCCAAAAGAGGAAGATGGCAATAGTTGGACTTTGGCGGATATTCGGGGTAAAAGCCCCACCTTTTGCATGCACAAAATCATATCGGAGGAGGATGCCAAACCCTCCGTGGAACATCAAAGAAGGTTGAATGAGGCCATGCAAGAGGTAGTCAAGAAAGAGATCATCAAGTGGCTAGATGCAGGGGTTGTCTACCCCATTTCGGATAGTTCATGGACTTCACCGGTACAATGTGTCCCAAAGAAGGGGGGCATGACTGTGATTACAAATGACAAAAATGAGTTGATCCCCACAAGAATTGTCACTGGTTGAAGGGTATGCATGGATTATAGGAACCTCAACAAAGTGACTCGGAAAGACCATTCTCCGCTGCCATTTCTTGATCAAATGTTGGATAGGCTTGCCAGACGTGCTTATTATTGCTTCTTGGATGGGTATTCCGGATATAACCAGATTCTTATTGCACCTGAAGACCAAGAGAAAACCACTTTCACTTGTCCGTATGGAACATTTTCATTCTCAAGGATGCCTTTTGGTTTATGTAATGCGCCGGCTACTTTTCAGCGGTGTATGATGGAAATATTCACGGATATGGTGGATGACTTTATCGAGGTTTTCATGGATGATTTATCTGTTGTGGAGGATTCCTTTGAAGAGTGTTTGGATAATCTTGATAAGGTATTAGGACGTTATGAAGAGACCAACTTAGTACTTAATTAGAATAAGTGCCATTTTATGGTCGAGGAGAGCATTGTCCTCGGCCATAAGATCTTCAAGAATGGTATTGAAGCGGAAAGCAAAAATTGAAGTGATATCAAAACTCCCTCCTCCTTCTTCCGTCAAAGAAGTGAGGAGATTTCTAGGTCATGCGGGGTTTTACCGTCAGTTCATCAAAGATTTCTCAAAGGTGGTGAACCCTTTGTGCAAGTTATTGGAAAAAGATGCCACATTTATGTTCAATGATGATTGTATGAAGGCATTTGAGCTACTCAAGTATAAGTTTACTACCACTCCCATCATTACCGCACCAAATTGGAGCTTACCATTTGAGCTCATGTGCGGTGCTAGCGAAGTGGCGGTAGGAGCGGTATTTGGGAAAAGAATCAACAAGATATTTCATCTGGTCTACTATGCTAGTAAGACCATGAACGACGCCCAAGTCAACTATACGGTGACCGAGAAAGAACTCTTAGCCATTGTCTTTGCCATGGAAAAGTTTCGCCCATACCCCATGGGTACCAAAGTGATTGTGCGCACCGATCATGCGACACTTCGTTATTTAATGACTAAAAAGGACTCAAAGGCTAGGTTGATGCGGTGGGTACTTCTTCTACACGGATTTGATCTTGAAATCATAGACCGCAAAGGGAGTAAGAATCAAGTGGCGGGCCACTTGTCCCAATTGGAAGAGGAGAGGAGGCCTCATGATGGCCTTGAGATCAATGATTCATTTCCGGATGAACAACTCATTTCCATGTCTTTGACTGAGATGCCTTGGTTTGCCGATGTTGCCAACTTTCTTGTGAGCGGCATGGTCCCGAATGAGTTATCTTCAAACCAAAAGAAGAAGCTCAAACGGGACTGCTTGGATTATTATTGGGACGAGCCATATCTTTTCAGAATTTGCACTGATGGTGTTATCCGGAGATGTGTTCCAGAAGAAGAGCAATTGGGTATTCTTGAAGCTTGTCATTCATCGCCCGTTGGTGGTTACCATGGTGGGGCGAGAACTGCTACAAAGGTCCTAAGTTGTGGATTCTATTGGCCTACCTTGTACAAAGACGCTAGCAATCTCGTTAGGCGTTGTGATGATTGCCAAAGAGCCAGTGGGATCTCCAAGAAAAATGAGATGCCTCTCACCACCATCCTCGAGATTGATATTTTCGATGTGTGGGGCATCGACTTTATGGTTCCATTTGTGAGTTCATGTGGGAATACCTATATTCTTGTTGTTGTGGATTACGATTCCAAATGGGTTGAAGTTGTGGCTTTTCCCAACAATGAAGCACGGAGTGTTGTAGCTTTCTTGAAGAAAAACATATTCACAAGGCTCGGCACCCCAAGGGCCATCATTAGTGATGGGGGTTCTCATTTTTTCAACAAAGCCTTTGACACTTTACTCTCCACGTATGGTGTCACTCATAAGGTGTCAACCCCCATCACCCCCAGGCAAGTGGACAGGGAGATCAAGAGCATTCTATCCAAGACCGTCAATGCAAATCGGACTGATTGGTCAAGAAAACTTGACGATGCTTTATGGTCCTATAGAACATCTTACACGACTCCAATTGGTATGTCTCCGTATCGGTTGGTTTTTAGGAAAGCATGTCACCTTCCGGTGGAATTAGAGCACAAGCCATGTGGGCGTTAAAGAAATTGAACCTTGAGTAGGATGTAGCTGCAAATCTTCGGGTAGAGCAATTGAATGTACTTGATGATTTTCGGTTCCATGCTTACTACAGTTCGTCCTTGTATAAGGACAAAATAAAGTACATACATGATAAGTATATCCAGAACAAAGAATTCAAAGTAGGTGACCTTGTTCTTTTATTCAACTCTCGGTTACGAATGTTTCCGGGAGAGCTTAAATCAAAGTGGAGTGATCCTTTTGAAGTGGTACATGTGACTCCTTTTGGTGCTCTAGATTTGAAAAACAAGAATGGTGAGATCTTTAGAGTCAATGGGCATCGAGTAAAGCACTACCTTGGCAAGGTTGATGATGGCCACATTGTGGCATTGATCCATTTCAAATGAATGATGGTAACATGCGTCGTGCCACGACGTTAAATCAGGCGCTTCTTGGGAGGCAACCCATGTGTTTTTCTTTTATTTGATTTTTTTCTTAGACTAGGCATTGTTTTGGACTAACTGGTTGTGAAGTGTATTTAGGAATTGGTTGTGCAGTGCAGGAAATTGACAATGAAAATTTTGGCTAAGTGGTGAAATTGTGCGGGCCGCACCAGAATTATGCGGACCACATAAGCACTTCGCGGCCGCACAATTCGGTGTGCGGTCGCGCAGATAGAAGATGGAAAATGCCAACTCTCAGAAGCTTGACCTGGCAAAATCTCTTAAGGAATCGCGGCCACGGTCAAAATTTCGCGGACCGCACAAATTGTGAGGTCGCATCCAATTTTATGTGGACCGCGCTATTTCTTCAACCGCTGAGCTGCAACATGTAACAAGTGCGTACCGCACCAAAATTGTGCTGCCGCACTTAGGTAACTCGGTGGGTCACTGAGGTCAGAGTATAAATAAGACTTTTGGAAACTATTCACATTTTACACACTCTGACCTCTCAAACGAACTTAAAGCACAGTGCACTCTTCCGTGTTTTCAATATTATCTTTTACTCATCAAGTGTTGATTTCCTACTACATTTCACTACTGGTATGTTGATTTCAATATGTCAAAATTGATGCTTAATTCTTGCTTAGAAGCATGTGGGTAGTGTTTGAATGCATAATGGGGGCTTGGGTTAGTAGCTTTTCATGCGTAATTGCCATAAATCTTGTATAATTAGTGAAAACCCTAGTATTAAGTGTTCATAAGTAGCGATTTGATTTGAATTTCGCGGGCGCACACATTTTTGTGCGGTCCGCGATAGGGTATGCCGCCACATATAAAATTGTGCAGTCCGCGATACCCTAATTTCAAGGCACTTTTAATTGCTTAGATTGTGCGGCCCCACTCAATTTTATGCGGTCCGCGGTTGATTTTTGCGGCCGCACTCTAAATTGTGCGGTCCGCACATTTGAACTTCAGAGACCCAACAAATTGCTTATGCGCCTGCACTCAAAATTGTGCAGTCCGCGATGGGTGTTATGCGATCGCACTCAATTTTGTGCGATCAGCGGTGGATTAACTTCAGAGAACCAGTAGTTCGAACCTGTTATCTCCGCGGCCGCACTCATTTATGTGTGGTTCGCGGTTAGCATTATGCGGCCGCGCTTATTTTTGTGCGGTCCGTGATGGGCAGTTCGCGACCGCACTCACTTTTGTGCGGTCCGTGATGCCCTGTTCTAAGAAGCACTGTCTTTCTTTTCAACTGAAATTCAATAACACATGTTCAACCCCAATTCTAACTAACTTTCACTACATATGTGTTGCAGACAATGGTGAGATCACGTGGTCGAGGTGACACTTCCAAAGGGAGGGCAGAATCCTCCCGAGGCCGGGGTAGAGGAAAACCAAACATGCCATTATCAATCCAGAAGATCCTAGGCAAGAAGACTACCCTCAATAGACCTCCTCCGGAATCATCAGACACCAGCGAATACCTCTCATCCCTGGAGATTTATGAGGGGGATTATGTGCAAGCACAACCAGGAGCACAATCACAATAATTCCTCGGTCGACTCCACCTAGTCAATGAACCTAACTCCTACGTTGGTTCTTCTGATGGCTCAGAGGGAGGTAGTCTGGCATCTGAATCATCTCCCCCACCTGCTACAACACATGCCACAATAGTTGGCCCAATAAATTTAGATGATGATGATGAGGTCCCGGATGACGGGAGAGGGGATGACACAAATATGGGAGGCCTGGCTAGGTCAAGAAAGCCAGAGGTGTGGGCTAATAGATTTGTGAGTGAGAAGGCGTATGCCAAGTTCCGGGAATGGTGGCCCCAAAGACCGTTCACTCTTGAGCAAAAATTCATAACAAATGACCTAAACCCGCACAATCCAAATGTCCTAAAGCAGTTTATGGAGAGAGAAAAGGATGGAAATATATCACCGGACGGGTAATAGATGCCAATGAATACCTCGTCAAGGAATTTTATGCAAATGTTTCCCACATCAAAGCGGGTACCAAGGTGACGAAGGTCCAAAACTTGAAAATCCGGTTTGATGGCCAAAAATTGAAGGAATATGTGGGTTTTGAGGAGGTTGAGGCAGTGAAATACTTGGAGAATATAGCCTTGGGTGATGCAGCTCGCCCATAGCTAGCTGAGATTCTTGCTATTCCGGTGACTACACCAGCATGGCTCACAATAGGATTTCAGATTGTCAAAGCCACCCTTAACTTTGAAGCAAAAGGGTGGAAAACATTCGTGTGCAGCCGTCTCGACCCTTGCCAGCATGAGAATGTCCTTCCACTCATCGGGTAGTATTGGTAGCTTCCATCATGGAAGACTATCCGATTAATGTGGGGAATCGGATGTCCTACAATATCTCCAATGCAGTCAACAAATAAGAAAGATCTAATCCCTACCATAACTTCCTAACAGAGTATTTCCAAGACCAAGGGATAGAGACGAGACATTTTGATGTGGAGGTGAAGGCAAAAAAGCCTTTCTCATAGTACCACCCATAGGGAGCGGACAACCCTAAAGCCAAGGGTAAATCCACTACCTCCACTGGCAAGTCTAAAGAGCCAAGGGTAGCGGCCACCGAGTCAGATCCCTCCACAGCAGCCAGTACTTCTACTGGAGTAGCTGTCATGCCTCCTCCATCCTCTGGGACATCCCTCTCAGTGCCACTGTCAGTGTCTTCATCTTCTACTTACCCTCAGACTGCACTGCGGGTTTCACATTCACTATCCAGTCTCAATAACTGGATGCTGGCAACTACCACAAAGCTGACTGCCATATCCAGTACAGTGGCAGCACAAGTTTCGGCCCCATCAGTGCTTCAGGTACCTCCATTAGTGGAGGACTCTCTGAAGAAGATTTTGGACAACCAGAAGAAGATTCTAGACAACCAGCAGAAGATTCGGTAGACTCTTGATGCACATGGGAGGATTATCAAGGATTTGGGGAAGCAGGTGAAAAAGATGCGGAAGACTCAGGCATCTAAGGAGTCGGTAGAGAAGTTGAGCAAGGAGGTCGAGAAGATTGCGTCGGGCGATATTCCACTGGACCTGCTCATGGAGGAGACAGTCCCAGCAGCACATATAGCCGTGCCCGAGGCATCAGAGGCAGCAGCCGGCCAGTCTGAGGAGCCGACTGCCACTTCACACACTACTGAGGAGCTGATTCGGATGCTCAGCAACCCTGTAGTCCCATAGTCAGAGGATGTGGAGATCCAGTTAGAGGATACTGAGGGTGCTAATGAGATCATGCATGATGAGGACCCGATGCAGACAGAGACCGCATAGGGAGTTCTCTTTACTCTCAGCCCCTTTCCCTGTTCTTATATGTTATTAGCATTGAGGACAATGCTATTTTTTTCATTTGAGGGGCGGTCCATTTTGATTTGATGACATTTGGTATTTAATAACCATTATACTATTTTTCTTTATCTTTATTTATCTTTATTTTACTTTTGGTATGTATATATTCATTTCCATCATGTATATATCCGTTTTACTTCATTTTGTACATATTCAGTTTACTTTCCATAGTTTACTTCATGACTTCTTTCGTTGTTTTTCCGTATTAGCACAGCTTCTTATTTCCTTTAGTAGCTTATTTTTTAAGTTGGCAGCTTCTTTTTTATGTTTTGTGTGAACAATAAGCCTTTGATTTTCTTAATGTCATGGTTCTTTCCTAAGGTGGATGTTGTGTGAACTGGGTGGCTCTTCCCAACGATGGATGGCATGACAACCTTCTTAAGGGATTGAGTCAGTTTTCTTTATGTTTTGGTACATAGTAGTAATAAATAAAAGTGTCTCAAGCAGCTTTACTTGGTACTAACACATTTACCTTCGACCTTATGGTTAGAAACAAGTTGATTGGCAAAGAATAGCTCTAGTTGTGACCTTTAGACCCTTGTGTTGACTAAAACAATCATCGAGTGGTTTCCTTGAGCCATTTGTGATTTTCAATCTTAGCTAGGGTTGTTGTGGGCCCTCGACTTTGTTCTCTTTAACAATCCAGCAGCTTGAGAGGTGAGGTGTTGAATTGCAAGTACAAGTTCCGTGCCAATAAATCTAGAACTTGACTTGAATGTTTGTCTAGGCAAAATTCTAAGTGTAGCTCGACTTGAGAAATGATTGTAGGCTCTCCTTGATCCAATTTAAAACTTGAAAGCTTCTGTAGCCTACCAATGGGATATCCCTAGTCAGCCCCGTTGAGCCTAAGCATTTTTCATTCAATAGCCACATTACAAGCCTTTTTCCGTTTTATAATGACCCTCTCTTAGCACCCGATCTTTCCTTAGCATTCGTGATAAGCAATTGGCAAAAGCATAAGTTTGGGGGAGAGACGAGGAATTTGAAAGTGATAAAAGGTACAAAGAAAAAAATGAATAAAAGGAAAGGCAAAGAAAATGGAGAAAGGCCAAAAAGAAATATGTCAAAAAGAAAGTAGAAAGTTGAACGGATTCAAAGAAAGCAATGATGAAAGTCATGAAATGATTAGAAAAGGAGAAAAATGATTGTCAAGATCAAGAAACAGTGATAGTGTGTCTCTCTAGTTCCCCTAAGTAAGAAGAACATATCTCAAAGAGTCAAGAAAGTATGAGCCGAAATGAGAAAATGGAGTGCTTAAGGAAAGATGAAACCAACATATGCCGATAAGTCCTACCTTGATCCAAAAACCTTCATTACATTGCCGCAAAAGTCCTATATGATTTCAAGTTGAGTGAGCTTACATTATTGGTGATTTACATAAGGGGCAAGCTTATGGTACTTAGAACCGTACTTGTGGCATTCTTTTGAGAGTGATGAGCGCACTTCTTCACAATCCTTGTTTTGAGTGTTACATTCTACAATGATATTTGCTCATGGAGAGTAGAGGAGGAGGAGTTTGGGATCCACAATGACCTACGTGATAGAGCAAGCTTCCTTGATGAATTGAGTCAACTCTTGATCCTCTAGTGTCACATTATAACTATGGTACTCAAAAGGTCATAACATGATGTTGTTGATAATTCATTTGTGTTGAGGGTAATTGTTAGTCCCAATTGATACTTGATGGAGTCACCTTAGGCCAGCTAAAATATCTTGTTTTCTTGTGGAGGTGGGAATTACCTTATTTGCTTGAGGACAAGCAAAAGCTCAAGTTTAGGGGAGTTGATAAGTAAGGATTTTAACCTATTAATTGCTCTCTTTTACTTATGTTTTAGTCTAAGAATTCAGTTTACTTTCCGTAGATAACTTCATAACTTCTTTCGTTGTTTTTCCTTAGTAACATAGCTTCTTATTTGCTTTAGTAGCTTCTTTTAAAGTTTTTCGCTTCTTTTTACATTTTGTGGGAACAATAATCCTTTGGTTTTCTTAATGCCACGGTTCTTTCCAAAGCTGGATGTTGAGTGAACTAGGTGGCTCTTCCCAATGATGGATGGCGTGACAACCTTCTTAAGGGATTGAGTCTGTTTTCTTTTTGTTTTGGTGTATATAGTAGTAATGAATAAAAGTGTCTCAAACAGGTTTCACTTGGTACTAACACATTTACCTTCTACCTCATGGTTAGAGACAAGTTTATTGGCAAAGATTAGCTCTAGTTGTGACCTTTAGACTCTTGAGTTGACTAAAACAATCATCGAGTGGTTTCCTTGAGCCATTTGTGATTTTCAATCTTAGCTAGGGTTGTTGTGGGCCCTCGGCTCTTTACTCTTTAACAATCCATTACAAGCCTTTATCCATTTTATAATGAGCCTCTCTTGGCACCCAATCTTTCCATAGCATTCATGATAAACAATTGGCAAAAGAATAAGTTTGGGGGGGGGGGGGGNAAAGGAAAGGCAAAGGAAAGGAAGAAAAGCCAAAAAGAAATATGTCAAAAAGAAAGTGAAGGTTGAAGGGATTCAAAGAACGGAATGATGAAAGGCATGGAATGATGAGAAAATGAGAAAAATGATTGTCATGAGTAAGAAATAGTGACAGTATGTCTCTCTAGTTCCCCTAAGGAAAAAGAAAATGACTCAAAGAGTCAAGAAAGTATTAGCGGAAATGAGAAAATTGAGTGCTTAAGGAAAGATGAAACCATCATAGTCCAATAAGTTATACCTTGATCCAAAAGCCTTTATTACATCCCCTCAAGATCCCTATATGATTTCAAGTTGAGTGAGCTTATATTAGTGGTGATTTACATAAGGGCAAGCTTATGGTACTTAGAGCCGGACTTGTGGCATTCTTTTGAGAGGGATGAGTGCACTTCTTCACAATCCTTATTTTGAGTGTTACATTCTAAAGTGAGATTTGCTCATGGAGAATAGAGGAGGAGGAGTCTGGGTTCCACAATGACCTATGTGAAAGAGCGAGCTTCCTTGATGAATTGAGTCAACTCTTGATGCTCTAGTGTCACAATAGAAATATGGTACTCAAAAGGTCATAACATTGTGTTGTTGATAATTCATTTGTGTTGAGGGTAATTGTAAGTCCCAATTGATGCTTGATTGATTCACCTTAGGCCAGCTGAAATAGCTTTTTTTCTAGTGGAGGTGGGAATTACCTTATTTTCTTGAGGACAAGCAAAAGCTTAAGTTTGAGGGAGTTGATAAGTAGGGATTATAACATATTATTTTCTCTCTTTTACTTGTGTTTTAGGCCAAAATTGCTAGAAGGTATTCTCAAAAACTAATGAAATATGCTTGCTTGCAGGAATTGTTCAAAATGAGCCAAAGGAATCATAATCAACTCACAAAGGAGTCAAAAGTTGAACAAAAATCAAGACTCGGCAAAGATATCTGAAGCGCGGACCGCACAAATATTGTGCAGCCGCGAAAGCCATGACGCAACTGCGATCATAATTATGTGGTCCGCAAAAGGGAGATTCAGAGAGGGTGATTTTGAGAAAAATGGTGAGCGTGGACCGCACCAAAAATGTGCGGTCGCGAAATTCCCTGTGCGGCCACAATTGTAATTACGCAGACCGTAGTGATTGAGGTTCAGAGAGCTGATAATTTTAGCAAAAGAGAGAAATGTGGTCCGCACCAGAATTGTGCGGCCGCGAAAGTACCTTATGCGGCCATGATCGAAATTATGCGGTCCGCAAGATGAAGAATCAGAGAGTTGATTTCAAGCCAAACTCAAGCAAGTGCGGATCACATCACTTTTATGCGGCTACATAATCTGGAGCGACCGCACTTGGAATTATGCGGTCCACGAAAGCTCAGCTCAATCTTGATCCAAAAGAGAAGAACATGGACTGCGATCATAATTATGCGGCCGCGAAAGTAATAGTGCAACCGCACTTAGAATTATGCGGCCGCACAACTTCTGCATGGGTATTTTTGTCAGATATTTTCAGCTTAGTATAAATAGAATTTTTTTTCATTTTTAGGTCAAGTTATGTTTTTTATGAGCATGTGAGACGACTATGTTTTCTGTTTTGGGAAATTTTGTACTAGATTTACTTCTTAACATTAGATTTTCATTCATTAATCTCATATTATAGATTTATCTTCATTTCATCTTTAATTTCTGTTATCTCCATGAGTAGCTAAGCCCACAACTAGGGTTGTGACCCAACCCTAGTGTGGGTATTTAATGGGTACTTGATTTTAGGGCTTGAATATGAATATGTTAATGATATTCAACTTAGTTCTTGCTAGAACTATAGAATTAATGGTTGCAAATATTGTTTCATACCTTTATGACTTAGTCTCTACTTGAGAAAGAGGGACTAAGTCTAGGAAAACTAGGCTAACAAGGTATTGGGGTGAACTCAAGAAATTGATTGCCTCAATTAAAGGGTTAAATCTAGAGATAGTAATACTCGACTTGAGCTAATATCGCTTGATTTGCATGAATACCCATTTGGACTTGAGAAAGCCAAATTGAACACTCAAACTACCGAGAGGTATAGAGTGAGTACCCGGGTGTGATAGCTATATTACGACCCCAACTAATCAAGCTTTCCCTAGAATTTTGTTACCCATTAGATAACCACCTAGGTGGAAGTCACTACCCTAGTCTCTTTAAACACTTGAAAAACAACAACAAATATATTGTCATTAGTTTCAATTATTGCATACAATAGAGTAAAGTTAGAAGTAGAAATCAAACTCAAATGTATGGAAGTGTAATTAGAAGAAAAATTCACATCTAGCTTATATACAAACCTAATTCCAAACAAATTAACTCCCTGTGGATTTGATTCCGACCTAGTCGGGTTAAAACTGCATCGACCACCCTCGCTACTCAATAGTAGTGTAGGCTTGGACCCGATCAACTAGTAACAGTAAGGTAATCACAGTCGTTACTACTTCTACCAATATCAGTTGTAATAGCAACGTGGCAATTTATATGAGTAAATTAATAGCGCAAATAATGTTCATATTCATGTTTATATTTATAAATATCTCTCTTTACGGTTGCGCGAGGAAAACCTTTATAAGTGGATTAAAAACTTTTCTAATATAATGCACAAAGTTAGGGTCATGAGGAAAATTATAGGGTAAGTATATAACGGTTACCATTTTTTCCAGTTCTTCCCGATCTTTTTTGGATCATAATATAAAATACCACCGGTAACAGTGTTAATTCTCGGTTGAAATTGATTTGATCCGGTACTAGGGTCAGTTTGACTAGGAGTATGTACACTTTTCCCCTCGGACAAAGCTTTGACACAAAGATATTTGAGTCTATCTTGAGGTGTATCAATATATGTCTAGCCAAAGTTCCTCCCCTCCCCAAAAAATA
>ML280126.1:33243-129778 GCA_005239495.1 Nicotiana undulata
CCCCACCCCTCCCCAAAAAATATATTTAAAAGCTAACTTCTTGCCACAAATTTTACACTTAGCCTTATTTTCTGGAATTAGTTGAGCAAAAAAGGGCCAAACAAGAGATGTTTTCGTCCGTTTGGTACGTTGTCTAGAAAAAGTAGGGGCAATAACAAGAGTAGCAGACGGGACATCATTTGGATTATCACTAGTTGGGTTAACTTCAGGAGCAGAACTAGTGGGTGTATCATCATCCGGTTGAGTTTCATCAAAATCTATTTCTTCATATCATTTTCATCAATAGTTGGATTAGAATAAAGAGCATTCATTAATTCATGGTCTAATTGTTCACCAGGTGCAATATTATGGAAAAATTGACTCTCGGTAAATTGTACTCATAAACTATTATCGCTATCAAGAATAGCAGGCGTAGGACAGATATGAGGTTTGTTTCGGGGAGCCGGGGGAAGTGGAGGAGGAACAGAGTGACCACTAGATTCGCCACTCTTGGATTTTCCTTTATTATTACTAAATATTTTTTAAGGAATAAGCCATCTTAATTAATCAAGCAATAGAAAGTAAATAAAACAAACAAAACTATAATATTAAAACTTAAGAGTTGGAACGAGTTTGCCGAATTGACGAACAACTTGTTGAAAATTGATTATCGTTGAAAACTTCAATTCAACAACTTCATAATTTTTTTCACAAATTGTAACAATAATAGCAATTATAGAAGAATTTTAGAGAGAGATTGTGATAGATTGATGATTTTGTACGAAAAATAAAAGAATGAGGGGGCATTTATAGTTAAAAAGGGGGGAAAAAGTTTGGGGAGAGGGGTTAAATGGCTATTTTGTTAATAGCCAACGACTATTTTTTAAAGGCCAACAACCAGATTTTTCAAAGCCCAACGTCCCCTTTTTTTTGTAATTTTGACCGTTGGACCGTTTAGGGCCGCCAAGGACCGGTACGGTCCCGGTCTCAAACGGCCCCTGTCTTGCGGTCTTTTTGTGAAGAACCGGACCAGAAGACCGACCACGCCCACGGTCCCGTTTCTAACTGGTTAAGGCCCGTTTGGTCTGCGGTCCCGGACCGGTCCCAGGCCTGGACCGATCCACTTGCCACCCTTACTGGGGAGCGTTCTTAGTTTTGAAAAAGACTTATTAGCTTCTTTGAATGGTGTCTCAAACCAAGTAATTTTAGAATTTTATTTTGAAATATCACTTAATATCGTAAAAATTGCATGACTTTGTTGCATCCACATGCTATAAATAACATTCACTTTTTAAATTTGATGATGTCATGATACAATATAATTGCTTATTGTTTTAACTACGCTCGTTAGTTATACATTATTTCTTTTCAAAATTTGTCCCCAAAAGTAATTTTTAAAGATGCAGCTTTCAGTACTTATGGTGAAGATTTTAACGAACGAAAAATACTTTAAATCACTTCTCAAACGCTATTGAAAGGCAAGGGCAAAATAGTAGTAAGTGAAAGGGGTATTTGATTTGTTTCAGGCATCAGCAGATTTACAGGTTTGTCTGGTAGCAGTGATCAATGTTTTATGTAATCAGATGAAGCTGGAGCTGACACTAATTTTTGAATTTTGTATTCATTTTTTAGGAAAGGTTTAACTGATACCTAAATTTTGAATAATTTCATATACATACACTTTTCACTTCTTGTTTCTTCTTTTTTATGCGAATAGTTTTTTCTTCTTCTTTGTTGCAAGATGGTTTTGTTAAATTTGTTGTTGTTGTTACAATTTTATGGTTGGGATATTTATTTATAATATTTGAAAGTTATGTTTCAAATATGAGCTCATTTGAAGTAGATTTGGGCATTGTATCATATATCGAATAATTGAAATTCGAAGAACAAATTTATGTTTCAGAACTTAATATTTGAATTTTGAAATTGCATTCAATACATTGAACAACTTAAAGTTTGAATTTCTGAAGTTGCATTTGAAAGAGAGAAGAATTTCATATTTGATTTCTGAAGTAAGCATTAAAGAGATTGAATTCGAACTTTTGAAGTTGCATTTGAAATATAGAATAACTTTAAATTTGACTTCTGAAGTTGCATTGAAGAGATTGAATTACTTCATTTCTAAACGGATACTTTACGAGTATAACTTCAACTGTGACCCCAAAAGTGGTACGCATATATGAAACTCCGTTATGCTGCATTGTGAAAATAATCAAAACTTTTTCTCAGGGTCCATCCTAACGTCTTTCGAGACTCATTATTATTAAAGCCCAGATTGGCTCTGGGTTTGGCTTATCTCCAGTACATATCTGGATCTTTGACAAGCGTCACGTATTAGATTAGTTAGATCATTTTAGGACCGCTATTTAAATTTTGTACCAAATATTTTTGGTTTTTTGAAAAATAATCTTCGCCCGGAATTTTAAAACATACTGTTCAAAATTTTGGAAAGCGATTTAGGAATTGCCAAAATTTCGAAGCATCAAGAATTTAGCCATTCTGGTGATCCGTTAGGATTTGTGGCAAACTCCTAAGGATCACCAGAATTTTTCTGTATTAAGACTGAAAGTTCTGATGATCATCATGATTTTGCCCCTAAACCTGACGCCAAATTATTTTCGAAACTGATGTTAGAGGGATAAAAAGCCAACAGCGACGCAAAATATTCTATTTTTGTCATTTTCCCTAGATTAGAATAGTTTGATTTTGGCAAAACTTAGAACTTCATATTATAGTAAATATTAAGGCGATTAAACTTTAATAGTTATGGATATATTTTAAATAATGTCTTAAAAAGATTTATTTATGCGTTCGTAACACTACAAGAAGGTTTTATGTACAATAATTATCGCTAAGATCTCCATGGTTTTATCTAGGAGTGGCAAACGTGCGGGTCGGGTCAGATATGGTTCGGGTCGAAGCGGGTGGTGAAAAAAACAGATAAATTATCCAACCCGACCCATATTTAATACGAGTAATAAACGAGTTAACCAGCGGATAAAATGAGTAACCATATTATCCATTCATGGCTTCACGTTAGCCTCAAGCTCTGATATGAGATTATTGCCTTTTGCAACAGAAAAACATTACTGAAATAATTTTTCAATAATTGTATTATCCATATTTTACCCATTGGTTTACCCATTTGCGTACTCATTTTTCTAATGGATAATATGAGTAATTATCCATATTCGACCCGGTTTAAAAAAAGTCAGTTATCCAACCCGTTTTTAGTGGGTTGGGTTAGGTGGATAATTATTATTTTTAACCATCTTGCCAGGTCTAATTTTATCTATAGTATACAATTAAACAAAAATGAGATCGTTGAATTTTGACTTGAATTAGTGAGACTTGTACAAGTTTCTCTCTTCAAAATATCTTTACAACTATTTTACTAGCAACCCACAAAATAAAAAAGGACACAGAAGATCATTGTATTATTTAACTCTACCCTTCCACTTCCAATCAAATCATTAGACAATGTCGTTTAACGTGCATTGTTTGGTGTTTCCATGGCGAATGGCAGAGGCAAGGGTCGTGGACGAGGTTGAGGACGACCAAGGAAGAATCTCATAGCTATCTATGGTAGTTCTATGGGAGCTCGTATACAAGGAGAAGATAATTTGCAGGATCAAATAGCTACACCAGTGATTGTGCAGGGAGTTAGCGGTGATGCTGAATCTTCAGCGATGACTTCAAAAGTGAAGAAAAAACTAGATCTGAGTACTCCGGTGACTGATAGTAGCTCGTTTGAGGAACAGATGCCACATGAAACTAAGGAAGCTACTGTTTCAACTAATGGAACAATAAAATCTGTACATGCAAGCAAGGGAGTGGAGATGAAGGAGAACAATCAACCTCTAGAAACTACTACTAAGCAAGAGAAAGCTTGGACCAACTTATTTCAGAGAAACCGAGCTGCTGAAAATGGTATATCCCTAGATTACATACCTCCAACTATCATAGATGGTCAGGTGGTGGTCCAATTGGATAAGAAGGAGATAGATCTGGAAACTGAGAATTGGAAGAGTGTTGTAATTGCATATATAATTGGGGAATCTCCATGATATAATGCAATGAAAAGGTTTGTTGGGGTGAATTGGGAAACTGTGGTTGAACCAGAGCTATACCTACATGAGGAAGGGTACTATATCATCAAGTTTCAGAACATTGATGATATGAGGGAAATATTCTATTTTGGGCCATATACTTTTAATAATAAACCTATCATATTGAAGTCACGGACTCCAGATTTTGATTTCAATGAGGAATTCCCTACTGAAATTCCTTTCTGGATTCAATTTCCTAATCTCCCTATGAATTGCTGGGGTCATGACTCTCTAAGTAGAATTGTTAGTGCATTAGTACTCCCATATATGCAGATGAGTGTACTACAAAGAAATTGAGAGTTTCTTATGCAAGAATGATGATAGAGGTCAATATCACAAAGGAGTTGCCTACTGAGATAGCAGTAATGGATCCTAGTGGAAGGATATTCCTGCAATCAGTCAGATATGATTGGAAGCCTGATTTCTGCCAAAAATGCTTAGTGGTTGGACATAAATGTGGAGTAGAACAACAGCATCATTATAAACAACAAGGCAAAATAAGAGAAACTAAGAAGGTTACTATGGAATGGAGGACAAAAGGACAAGTAAAGGAAGGGGGCTTTCAGAATCAGAATATGGAAGGACATGGACAACAGCAGTTGGAGACAGTTGATCAAATAGGTGATAATATGGAGAAGCAGAGTGTAAGGGACCAGTTACCATTGCTAGATAAAGTGCAGACTCCTGTGCAGCAGCAAGAAGTGGGGGATAAAACAGTGGGCAAAGGTAAGGCTGTTGTTGACCCAAGTAATTGCATGGTTTTGAAGATTGACAAATGTCTACCAAGTTGAACCAGGTCCATCAGGCTATCATAGTGAAACAGACTCATCGGCACGCGAAGAGTCCATGCGTAGGAGATAACATGTTATGTGAATTATTTAGGAACTAAGAGGTTGCCTCCTAAAGCAAAAATGTTGCAAATTGATAAGAGGTTAGAGTTTGAATTCAGCAAGGATAGTAACAAAGGAAGGAAGTTGAGTTTAATACAAACTCTTCCACCAAGGAAGAGTTGCATCAGAGTTAAACAAGAACATCTCAACTACTGGTTCTATATAATGTTGAAGTATTCCTACTGAAGAATAGATCGCATAAAGGCATAAGTGAAACAAGAATTGAAAGCAAAATTCCCAGAGATATTTTGCAAGCAGAATCCTTGTGCGACACAAAGGCTACTGACCAGCTAGAAGAACCAGTTCCATCTGTTTATCTTTCGAGTCTAGTTGGTTGTAGTAGATGATTTAATATTGTATCTTTTCAGCTTTCTTAGAAGCAAATCTACTAGGTACTTGAGTTGTATCATTCAAGTTAGATTAAACTTGACGTAGTCACAACAGCATGTGGCGTGTTGTTATAAGGGTTAGAGTTAATCCTTAGGTTTACAAAAGAGTTTATTTTGTAAATGTTGTTGGCTCAGAGTTGTAGTGAAGTCTTTGGAGAAAATCCTACTGAGTAGTAGGTCGTGGTTTTTTCACCTTTTGAGCCGGATGTTTTCCACGTAAAAATCTTTGTGTTCTTTACTTTTCTGTATTTATTATTCTGCAACAGTACGAGTTGGAACACATAGAAGAACCAGGTTCTTCTATAGAGACTGCACTCAAAAATTGGACACCANTTGGTATCAAAGCAGGTTATCCTTGAAGAGGCTAACACCTTATGAAAAGATCAAGATGAGTGTACTACCTAAAAAGTGTAAAGAGAAATCCACCACTAGGCCACCACTATTCGATGATCACTTGCAGATGACTGATGGATGCTTCAAATGTGGTAAAAGAACCACATGATCAAGAACTGTCCTATGTGGGAAGTCGAGTGGAAAAAGGAGAAATCTGAAAGAAGGAACAGGTTCATGACAAGAAGAACTACAACAAAAGGTCATCCAAAGCAATGGTTGTTGAACGAGCTCTTGTACCAGTTCGAGAATCTGAAGATGAACCTGATGAAGAATCCGAGATAAGTTTTCTGGACCTTAAGGATAAAATTAAACTCCTTTCTAAAGATAGAATATTTGAATTGTTGCTAATTTTAATTGTTGAATCTAAGAATATAAGTTCTGAAAAAGAACAGCTGTCAAAAGAGTGTAACTCTTTAATAGCAGAATGAAAAAACCTGGAAATAAATATTTGTAAAACTGAAAAAGGAAAATACTGCATCGAAGAACCAGGTTCATGCACTTGATACAACTGTCTTAGAACTTAGATCTGAAAATCTGAAATTGAAGTTAGGAATAGGTAAAGAAATAGCTAGTGACACNAAAGAAGGACTTGACTAAGGTTAAGCATGAGCTATACAGAAATTGTAAATGGAACAGATCCTCTGATGCACTTTCATGGCTACAAAAACATCATAGTAGCAACAGAAGAGGACTTGGCTTTGGGAACTCTACACCTAAGTAGGATCCCAAAGGCAAGTACCTCACACTCCCTGAGAACAAGATTTGCAAACACTGTGGTAATACTGGTCACTATAAAAGTGAATGCACTGCAAAAGAGAAGGCAAGTCAGAAGAACAAAAATTTTGTTCTAGGGAAAAATAGGTTGCCAAGTTGGGCTAAAAAGAATGTGATTTATCCTTTTGCCTATAGAAAGGGACTCAAACTAGTTTGGGTTCCTAAGACAAACCCATGATCTCCTTTTGCAGGTTCAAGTGAAGGGGAGCAACCAATATGGTACATGGATAGTGGCTGCTCAAAGCACATGACAAGAAACAAGGACCAATTCCGTTCACTTGAGAACCTCAAAGGAGGTAATGTCTTCTTTGAAAATGGGAAGAAAGGTGAGATCGTTGGGGTTGATAAGGAACAAGATGATGAAGATATTGGACTGACAAGAAACTCAAATGATGAAGCCACAGTCCATTCTGAAGCAGCATCACAGGAAGGAACAGGTGATGGAACAGGTCCTTCCACCCAGGGCAACGTGATAGGGGGAACTGACTAGAGAGGAACCGATCCTCAAACCTCAAGGGAACCTGTCCATGAACCTATTCCTCAGTAACAAAACCAGGAAGGAACATCCAAAGAGATTGACACTCCTATTGCAACATCCACGAAATTGGATATGGATGAACCTGGTTCATCTGTTGATCAGAAGATGTATAGGGGAATGATAAGCTCTTTGTTATATCTCACTGCTAGCAGACCTGACATTGTTTTCAGTGCAGGCCTTTGTGCTGGATTCCAAGAAAATCCAAAAGAGTCTCACTTGACTGTTGTCACGAGAATTTTCAGATATCTAAAAGGCACCACTAATTTGTGCCTTTGGTATCCTAAAGGTAGTAATTTCGACCTTATAGGATATGTTGATGCTGATTATGCAGGTTTCCTGGTTGACAGGAAAAGTACTTCAGGTATGGCTCACTTTTTGGGCTCCTGCCTTATGTCTTGGGCCACCAAGAAACAAAATTCAATAGCTCTGTCTACTGTTGAGGCTGAATATGTGGCTGCAGCCTCATGTTGTGCTCAGTTGCTGTGGATCAAGCAACAATTCATGGACTTTGGTATAGATGTGGGATAAATTCCTATTTTCTGTGATAACACTAGTGCAATTAGTATGACCAGGAACCCGGTTCATCATAAGAGAACTAAGTACATAGATGTTAGACACCACTTCCTTATGGATAAATATGAAAAGGGAATGATCTCAATTGAATTTTGTGCTACTGACAAGCAAATTGCATATATCTTTACTAAAGCACTGTGTAGGGAGCATTTTTATAGAAACAGGCTTGAATTAGGGATGATTAAGATCACCTAATTGAAAAAAAAATGAAAAAAAAAATTTGTTTTGGCTAGAAAATTTTAACTTAGGTACTTAACCAGACTAATCATTGCTTAGTATCATGTCTTTATTGCCATACTCTCTTGCCATGTATTAATATGATTCCCTGGGTACTAATGATGTTTCTCTATCTTTGTAAATTGAGGCAAATTAAAGATTTTAACAAGATGAACCTGGTTCATCCATGCTGGTTCATCTGACTTACAAGGTATGCATCGATTAGACTACCACTTGAGTAAATATTCTGCCCGTTGTAAAATTCTTAGCCACATCTTATAAAAGGGTCATCATTACTCCCATCTTCATAACTAAACCGTCGAACCAAGTTCATCTCACTCTTCTCAAAGAAAAACTAGTCAACCTTTCTTCTTTTTTAAAACATTCATAACAATGTCGTCACCATCTCCTGCTTCTTCATCCTCTTCGTCACCCATTTGTGATTACGATGGAGTACGTTATGAATCTGATTCAAATTCTCCATCCGTGTATAGCTCTCAATCTCCAGAGATATCTTTAACCCCTGAAAACCCTCCAGTTCTTGAACCCACATCTAACCCTACTCCAGCCCCCAGGGCTCGTCGTGTGAAAGTTCTTGCCAGAAAATCTGTTGCTTCTAGCTCTCGTGCAAGATTCTTGGAGGAAATTATACAGGCTGAAAAGGATAATGATTCTGAATCATTAAGTGAATCTTTCAAATCAGCCAATGAGGATGAAGCACCTGGTTCATCCAGTTCTGAGCAAGGAAATCTTGAGGTTGTTTCTGAGCCTGCTACTACTGAGAACAAGTTTGTGTTGGTTGGGTCAGTTGTTGATATTGAAGTGCCGGATAGGCGTAGAAAATTGGGAAAAGATAAGATTCTTGAGAGTGAGGGAGACGGAGGTTCTGTAAGGGGATCTGGGGAGGACGAAACCCTTTTGGCTATCTGTGGTTCCGTGCCTGAGCATGTTGGAGAAGATGTCACAGATTTAGAGGGAAGTGTTGCTTAGGAAGCAACAGCGGGGTTGGAAAGCTTGAGATAGGGTATAGATGAACATGGTTCATCTATAGAGGAAACACTAGCTTAGATGCTGCAGGGGTTGGGAGACTCCTACAATCCCAAAAAGAGAAGAACTCTCAAGTCCAGAAAAGCTAAAACACATGTTTCTTCCAAGAAGCGCAAAGCTCCAATGTCTGCTGATGCTCCTGCCCCAAAAGTGCGTGCTACTAGGAGTGTTGTTCAACGACAAGAAGAAGAGTTAGAAAAGGCTCTGAGAGAGAGAAAGAAAAAGAAAGTTGCAAAGGTAAAGGCTAAAGTAGGAGAGCATGTTGAGGCTGTTGATGTGGATGATGAATCGTTGGACCTGGTCCAACATGAGGAGCAGCTTGCTCCAGTTGTGGTTGAGACACCCAAGCCCAAGAAGGCTAAAGCTTCTTCAAAGAAGTCAGTTGTTGTGTCTACCACACCCTCAAGTACTGCTATAAGGTCCAGGTCCAAGGCCTAGAAAGTGAAGGTTGTTGAGAAAGATGAGGATAATGAGTGGAGTGGAGGAGATGAGAAGGAAGTTGGTGAGGAGACTGATAGAGTCACAATTTTCAGCAAGAGGACAATTCTGAAGGGAAAGTTAGTGAAAGATCTCGAGGAACCTAGGATGCGATACCTGCTGGACTCACTGGATGTGCAGGGGTGGAAGGACATGGTCCTTCGCATGGAAGGAAGGTTGGCAAGGAATGAACTGGTGGAGTTCATGGGTAATGCAGCCGTGAAGGATGGCAGGGTTACTTCCACAGTCAAAGGAATTCAGATCACTTTTGATGCAAAGGAATTGGGAGAGATTCTGAACATACCTACTGAGGGATACGATGATTACACTAGGCAAAGATGGCCTAGTCTTGATGGAATGGCCTCAGCTCTCAACATCACCCGATTCTTTTGTGAGAATGAGGAGGAAGTTGAGCCCAGGCCGGTGTTCAAAAGTGAAATGAGGCCCCAACACAAGTTATTCTTTGAATTCGTGATCAAATTCCTGCTGCCACGACAAGAGAAAAGGCACATCGCCAATTACATGGACCTCACCTTGATGGAGTGTTTGTATAGGGGAAGCAGATCAACTGGCCAGCTTTCATCATTCAGCTCTTGGACAGAGTTGTAAGTGGAACCAAAGCACATATTATTCCTTATGGCTTTATTCTGACGGTTGTGCTTGCCCATTTTGAGGTTCTTGTGAAGAAAGCTGAGATGGCTAATGCTAAGGATTATTTTGGGAAGAACACTTTGCTGACATGTGATTATCTTGTCAATGTTCCTGAGGATGAACCTGGTTCATCTAGGAAGCAACCAGTCAATAGCAAAGTAAGGTCATTGGTGCAGGAAGGAGAGATGAAGGATGAGGAGATCCTTAGATTGAAATCTCGTCTTCATGAGGTGGAAGCTGAGCGGGATGCTCTCAGAGTTGAACTAGCAAAAGAGAAGGAGAAAAATGAAGGTGTTCTTCAACAAATGCTTTCTCTCCTTCAAGCCAAGAACCCCACCTCATCTGCTCTTACCCAACCTTAGGATGTCAAGAGCCACCAAAACCCCATCTATGACCCAGTTCGGGATTTGTTCTGTTTCTGTTTTTTGTTGTTTTGCTCATGGTTATGACTTTCTTAGTTCTTTTTGTGTATGGTGTTTGAATATTGACCAATCATTGAATGCTGCTGTTTTGTTATTGACTTGTCTCAATTTCTTATTTAGCTTACATTTATTGGTTTCTTTTGATGATTAAATGATGTTTGCACCTGCAGTTTCCTCAATGTCCATGAGTAATTTTTAACAAATTCTGGTAAGTTTATCATTTTGCAACTTTTCGATGATGCCAAAAGGGGGGAGAAATGTGCTTTTCAAATTTCGAACTGTTGTGATATATATAACCTAATGAACCTGGTCTCTCTATGATAAATTCTTAAAACCATACCAAGTGTTTGAAGATTGTATAGGGTTAAGCACAGGGTTTGTCATCATCAAAAGGGGGGAATTTGTTTACCCAAGTCACTGCATGATTTTGAAGATTGACAAATGTCTACCAAGTTGAACCAGGTCCATCAGGCTATCATAGTGAAACAGACTCATTGGCACGCGAAGAGTCCATGCGTAGGAGATAACATGTTATGTGAATTATCTGGGAACTAAGAGGTTGTCTCCTAAAGCGAAAAGGTTGCAAATTGATAAGAGGTTAGAGTTTGAATTCAGCAAGGATAGTAACAAAGGAAGGAAGTTGAGTTTAATACAAACTCTTCCACCAAGGAAGAGTTGCATTAGAATTAAACAAGAACATCTCAACTACTGGCGCTATATAATGTTGAAGTATTCCTACTGAAGAATTGTTCGCACAAAGGCAGAAGTGAAACAAGAATTGAAAGCAAAATTCCCAGAGATATTTTGCAAGCAGAATCCTTGTGCGACACAAAGGCTACTGACCAGCTAGAAGAACCAGTTTCATCTGTTTGTTTATTGAGTCTAGTTGGTTGTAGTAGGTGATTTAATATTGTATCTTTTCGACTTTCTTAGAAGCAAATTGTACTAGGTACTTGAGTTGTATCATTCAGGTTAGATTTAACTTGACGTAGTCACAACAGCCTGTGGCGTGTTGTTATAAGGGTTAGAGTTAATCCTTAGGTTTACAAAAGAGTTTATTTTGTAAATGTTATTGGCTCATAGTTGTAGTGAAGTCTTTGGAGAAAATCCTACTGAGTAGTAGGTCGTGATTTTTTCACCTTTTGAGTCGGGTGTTTTCCACGTAAAAATCGTTGTGTTCTTTACTTTTCTGCATTTATTATTCCGCAACAGTACGAGTTAGAACATATAGAAGAACCAGGTTCTTCTATAGAGACTGCACTCGAAAATTGGACACCACACAAATCACCCCCCTCTTGTGTGGTATTAACGTATAAAACATTAGCTGTGGAAGATATTTTTGAATTGAATATGACAAATTTTCCAGTACTATCAGTTGTCACTATGAGAAATTCCTTTGAACCATTGAATAGGGGATCCTGGAGTATGAGTAGTGTATGTCCTGATAAAGAAAGAGTTAGAAGAACTTGTTGATGAAATGGCTATTTTGGAATATAAGAGGTATGAATAAGAGATATAAACAAAAAGAGTTCAAAAAATATATTAGTAATCAAAGAATAAAATTAGCAGTTATTGTAGAGACAAGGGTTAAGGAGAAGAATGCTAGTAGAATTATCAAAAAAATTCTACCAGGGTGGAATTATGCTACTAACTATCAAGATGCAACAAATGGAAGGATATGGTTTACTTCGGAACCCCAGTTATATAAGGTCTCTATACTAAGTGCTTCAGCTCAGTTTATACATTGTCTAGTACAATATAGGGTGGGGAATGTTGATTGTATAGTTACAGCCATATATGGACACAATACCATTGAACAAAGGAAGCAATTATGGAGTGGTTTGAAGACCAATGCCACATGTATCACTAAACCTTGTCTATTGTGTGGAGACTTCAATGCAGTACTATACACTAATGATAGAATGATAGGCAATCCAATTTCTCAGGTAGAAATACAGGACTTTGTTGAATGTATAACAAGCTTAACTTTGAATGAGTTAGCATGGACAGGAGATTATTACACATGGTCTAACAAGCAAGCAAGAGTAGAAAGAATCAGTAGCAGAATTGGCAGAGCTTTTGGCAATTATGAGTGGATGATGAAATGGGGCCACATAACCATTGAATATGGATTGCCATATATCTCAGACCATAACCCAATGATGATCACTCTTCATTCAACTTCCAAGCCTTGTAAAACACCTTTCAGATTCTTCAATGTATGGGCTGAACATGATGATTTTATATCCATTGTGGAAAGAATATGGAGACAGGATTATAATAAAGACAGAATGAAGAACATATGGGTGAAATTGAAACAACTAAGACCTTTGTTTAGGTGTCTAAATGCTGAACATTTCAGAACTATTTCCATGAAGATTGAACATGCCAGATTAAGTTTAGAAGAAGTTCAATAGAAGATCAGCAATGCATACAATGATTCCTTGATTGAAGAAGAAAAAAGTTTGCTGCATATGTTAGAAAAATGGTCCCCCATTGAAGAAAGTGTATTAAGGCAAAAAGCAAGAACTAAGTGGATCAGTTTGGGAGATTCAAATATTAATACTTTGCAGCTGTTATGAAAGAAAGAAGTCAGAGAAAGCAGGTGAATGACTTATTTCCAACACAGGTGATAAGCTTATTCATCCAGAAAGTAGCATACAAGAGGTAGTGGATTTTTATAAGTCTGTAATGGGAACTGCAGCTCACTCTCTTCCGGCTATCAACAAGATTATTATGAAGAATGGTCCAAAATTGTCACAACAACAGAAACTGATACTATGTGCTGAAGTTACAGATGAGGAGATCTATGACAGTCTAAAGAGTATTGATAGTGACAAAGCTCCTGGTATTGATGGCTATAATGCTTATTTCTTCAAGAAGGCATGGAGAATTATCAGAGAAGAAGTGAATCAAGCTGTGAAAGAGTTTTTTAGTACTGGGAAATTGTACAAAGCTGTGAACTGTACATCTATCACTTTGGTCCCTAAAATACCAAATCCTAGTACTGTGAGAGAATACAGACCTATTGCTTGTTGCACAATGTTATACAAGCTGATATCTAAAGTGTTAGTTGGTAGAATACAACAAGTAATTGATTCAGTGATAAGCGACACACAAGTTGGATTCATTCCTGGGAGGAGGATTGCAGATAATATTATACTTGCTCATGAGCTTATCAAAGCTTACACAAGGAAGAATCTCTCTGACAGATGCATGATCAAAATTGATCTACAGAAGGCTTATGACTCAGCTGAGTGGAGTTTTCTGGAGCAAGTTATGAATGAAATAGGATTTCCAATGAAGTTTGTGCAATGGATAATGGAATGTGTCACTACTATCAATTATACTATTATGGTTAATGAAGAACCTACACCGCCACTTGATGCTGCTAAAGGCTGAGACAGGGAGATCCTATCTCCCCCTTTCTATTTGCAATTGTGATGGAATATAGTAGTAGAAGCCTCAACGAACTAAAGGAGGTAAAAGGATTCAAGTTTCATCCGATATGTGCTAAGCTAGGGATTACACATTTAAGCTATGCAGATGATTTGCTGTTATTTGCTAGAGGGGATGTGAATTATACTCACACATGCATGATTTTTTCATTCATTTCTATCAAGCATCTGGCTTGCAAGCAAACATGAAGAAGAGTTCAGTCTATTTTGGTGGAGTTCAGCAGGACACAAGGTTGCAGATCGTACAAAAACTGGGCTATACAATTGGTGAATTTTCTTTCAGGTATCTTGGTATCCCTTTAGCTATCAAAAAGCTTTCCTTGATACAATAGTACCCTTTGATAGATAAGATAGTATCCAGGATAAAATCATGGACAACAAAAAAACTCTCATATGCTGGTAGAGTTCAGCTAGTGCAAACTGTGCTATTTGGTATTCAGTCATTTTGGTCACAACTGTTTAGCATACCAGCAAAGATCATGAAGATGATAGAGGCCTAATGCAGGAGCTATATCTGGTCTGGTATCAATACTATCACTAAAAAAGCACTGGTTTCCTAGAGTAGAATGTGCACCCCTAAATCTAGTGGAGGCTTAGGATTGATCAACATGCAATTGTGGAATAGAGCAACTATAGCTAAACACTATTGGGATGTGGCAAACAAACAGGATAGATTGTGAATAAGATGGATTCATGATTTCTATATCAAATATAAGAAGATAGAAGAAATGGCAACTCCACAACAGGCAAGCTGGATAGGGAGACAAATTCTAGAAGCCAGAACTGTTCTGCAGCAAGTTCAACACAAAAGTATGACTAAAAGGAGTATGATCAGTCAGTTCTACTTGCAGGGAGATAGACCTAGAGTTCACTGGAAATGTATGATGTTTAGAAACAAAGCTCGACCTAAAGTTGTGTTCACAATATGGTTGCACTTGCAGGGGAAGTTATTGACTGTTGATAGGATGATCAAATGGGGGATAGTTGTTGATTCTAAATGTGTGCTATGTCAACTTCATGATGAAACAAATGAGCATTTGTTTGTGGATTGTTCTTTCACAAAAATAGTGTGGCAAAGGATCTTACAATGGATGCAAATATAAGATGCAGCTCGTGACAACTGGACACAACATCAGCTATGGATGATCAATAATGCTAAAGGCAGATCATGTAGTGCTCAGTTATACAGAATGGTCTATGCAGAGGTCATACACAGTGTTTGGATTGAGAGAAATCTGAGATTGTTCCAGCAGAGAAGTAGAAGTGTTGATAGTATTGCTAGAAAAATAGCCTACATTTGTAATGTAAGAGCTACAAAAGAAATTACTTGTGTAAATCAACATTTTATGTTTCTTTGATTTAGTATGTAGGGATAGTTTTATTGGTGATTATGTTTAGCAATAGCTATTGAGTTATAAAGCAGGCTATGTTTTGCAAAACTTACATTGGTAATTAATAAAATGTTGATTACCTAAAAAAAAAGATGATAATATTTTTAATATACAAACACAAGATTAACAAAATATCAAAGCTACCCTTAGTTAGCTACATTATCTAAAATTAATTTGTTGGCTTATCAAATTTCTCATATCAAGCATTGAGAATGAAATGAGAGTAATTATTCTTTTTGGTACGAAAATATTTTTCTTTAATAGGACTTATGTGAATTGATTTAATATTAATTGAATGCCAAAGCGAATGTATAAATGGCGTGGGATAGCCACTTTTTAACATGATACTTACTTTTAAAATAACCATTACTCTATTAAAATTAATATGAAAATATATTTTTACCCTTTCTTCATAAGTGATGTGTAAATATTAAGGACATGGTGTCCTTAACATTTACACTGCACACACGAAGATAAGGACGTCGTGTCCTTAACATTTACACTGCTCATATGAAGTTAAGAACATGATGTCCTAAGTTTAACAACAAAAGGTACAAATACATGACACTTTGTCCTTAATATTTACACACCATTCATGAAGTTAAGGACACTATGTCCTTAATATTTACCAACACTCATAAAGTTAAGGGCACTATGTCCTTAACATTTACATTGCACACATGAAGTTAAGGACACCATGACCTTAGTATTTACACTGTACATATGAAGTTAAGGACATGAGGTTCTAAAGTTTAACAACAGAAAGTGCAAATACAAGTTAAGGACATTATGTCCTTAACATTTACACTGCACACATGAAGTTAAGGACGTCATGTCCTTAACATTTACACTGTACACTATGAAGTTAATGGCGTGATGGCCTAAAGTTTAATAACGGAAAATGTAAATACAGGACACTTTGTCCTTAATATTTACACAACATTCATGAAGTTAAGGACACTATGTCCTTAATATTTACACAACACTCATGTCTAACACAGAGGTATTTTCGTATGGGCAGGTAAAAGATTATTAAGCACTTACTCAAAAATAAATACATTCTAAACAATGACTAAATAGTAAAAGCATATTTAAATAGTGGCTAACCGTACACCTCCCCCAAAGCAAATATCATACAACGATAAGAAACCAAATTTATTTTTAAAAAAAAGGCCTTTTGCTAGCGTTTCTAAAAAGTTGACTGGAAAAAGAGAAGGAAAAAAAACTTAGGTGGTCTCAGCGCAATTGATAAAAATATTCATAACCTTCCTTCGCCCTTTCACCGCCCATATACTTCCGGTTCAGTCAGACCGGATTGTGAGGGAGAACCTCCGCGATGGCGCCGGTGAGAACTGCAGGCGCCGTCGCCACACTGCTCTCCGTAGCTATACTTTCTTATTTCCTCTGTAAAATGAAAATCACTCAACAAAAGTCTTCGCAAAAGAAGAAACCTCAAAGACGTAGAAATGGACTCGTCGCCGCCATTGGCAACACCCCTTTAATCAGAATCAATAGCCTGTCTGACGCAACTGGATGTGAAGTATGTTCTCTATCTATCAATTCCAATAATACATACGCGTGTATCGCTAGCTATATGTTTGAGTAAAAAAAATGTTAGTTGTTAGATATGAATGGTATCCTGAATTCCAAATTAGTTCGATTTGGTTATAGAATTATTTTTTTTGGCTCTATTCAGGAATTTTGTTTTAAGGAGGTATAATAGTTAGATTACTTTTATATGTAGAACTGTGGCTTCTATGCTTTCTAGGAGTGGTTTAGCCTTTCAAATACTTATACATGTAGAAAATGTAGAGGACTTTAATACTACTTTTTATTTTTATTTGCATTATAATGGCATGAATGAGTTTAAATGGAGTAATATGGTCAACGATGGTTCATATAGCAGATCCCAACTTGTTTCGGACTGAGCATAATTGTTGGTTCTATTCAGGAATTTTGTATTTAAGAGGAGGTGTATCGTTAACTTACTTCTATATTCACCGTTAACATATTCCCTCTCCTTTATTCGAGCTTGGATCGGTTATGCTTTGCAAAGCTCATATAGGAGTTATTTGTAGTTAGATATATATTACATATCCATATGTAGATGAATATGGCTAATTGATAGCAACTCCTGTTTAGATTTTGGGGAAAGCAGAGTTCTTGAATCCTGGAGGGAGTGTTAAAGACAGGGTAGCCGTGAAGATTATTGAAGAGGTGATATTCCGTTCATATTCTTTTTTCTGAGCCAGTATTGTATTAGCTCGTTATAGCTAAATACCTGCTTTAACTGTATCTTTTACGGTTTTAATCAATCTTTCAAATTCTTTTGGTTCTAAAATATCTTTTACAGTATGATCTAGTTTTCAGAATTTGTCCAATTTTTGAAGAGATTTATTGTCTTTAATGGCTTCAATAACATTCCAGTACTCCTTTGTGATTTTTCTAAGGATATCTTTGTTCTTATTTAACCTCAATTGAATGTTAGCAGCAAAGAAAGTGAGCTTTTACTGACCAGTTATGAACTGGTTCAGTTGTAGGGGTAGAGGATGATCTAAGTGGTTTATGCCCTTGGATGAATGCATATGTACTCTCCACATCTAGCACCTAGCTAAGACGTATTGACATGGGCATGCTTTTCTGGTGCATTGAAGTCGGCAAATTGAGTGATGGCATGTCAACAACCAGACATTTGCCATGGAAGTACCAGGGGTAGATCTGTTACTTATTAAGTCAACAAAGGTGGTTATGCATATATCTCCTAAATAAACGCAAAAGATTACTCCTATTGGCTTCCTACTTAAGGCATTTCCTTACCTCAAACTCGTCAATAGTTCATCTGGAGCTGTTGGTAATCCATTTAGACCCCATGCTTTGCACCTAGCTAAAAAAGATTGTTAAATGCCATGTCTTTCTTCTGTATCGGAGCAGGCAAAAAAGGGTGCTCTAGGTCGACAACCAGATGTTTGCCTGGGAAATATCTAGGGGAAGTCTAATACCATATAAGGCATCCTTTTGTGGAAGCTACTTTCATCACTCCAATATGTATGGAATGTCACAGAAGATCTCCTCATTCTAGGAGTTGAAGTCAAACAGTTCTTGCACATGCTAACACCCCTGGTAAAGATATTTATGACATAATTTGGAAGGGAAATGGCTAAATAATTTGCATTTTGGAAAGAAATGGAATTCTTTTATCTGCATCTACCAGTATAATCTGCATGATATGTTGTTGTTGTTACTAGTATAATCTGCATGTGTCAGCTTCTTAACAGCCGAGCATCATTTACGCAAAAGTATATGAATTTAACATCAAGCTTTACTGAAAGTTGGAAAATGCCCAAGCTTCTACAATAGAGAATCAAAAAATCAAAGGAAACAATCAAACCTACAGTTGTTCACTTGCAGAACATATTTAGGTCACTGGTTATTTTGAAACTCTTACAATCCTCAAGTTCATTGGTTAACTTGCCTTAGTTTGCCTTCTTCATATGCCAATGATATTCATGCTTTGTGCGTGGGAGCCATATGAAATGGTTCCTTGGGTTTGGGGTGGGATCTGGGGGTCAGGTAGGTTGTTCTTCGCGAACGCGGGCAGTGGCACAAGAACGCGAAGGGTAAATATACCCAGTGATTTTAATAACCCCAAAAACACACCCATTACGGGTCACTCCCATTTTTCACTCCCCCCTTCTTNTTCTGTTTCTGTTGTATATTGTTGGTGGATCACAGAGTTATTTTTTCTGTTTGTGCATATATCTGTTTTTACCTCAGGAACAATTTGCAAGGGCGGAGAAAGTATTTATTCAAGATTGCTTTGTGTGATTAAGAAATGGTGGCTTAGTTGCTAGAGACTGAAATTATCACCCTATCCTTTAACAGTGACCAAACTTCAAGAATATTTTTCATACGGATAGTTTGTTGTCAATTCCTTTTCTTTGTTTAAACCTAAATATCCATCAGCTTATTCATGGTACTAGGTTAAGAAAACCACTGGTGCCAGTTTAAAGGTTTAAGAGTTCTTGTAGTGATAGGGATGGGAAGGTTTTAGTGAAGATGAAAGCTAAACTCAAGGATTTGCTTTATGTGTTTATTTTTCTGTAAATTTGCTTTCACAATGTATTTACAATTAAATTGCTTCTTTACGATTAACAAGGTTCAATAAACTTGGGTATGTTTAAATACATTTTCTTCTGTTAACAGTGGAATATCAATCACAGGCCCTGGAATCAGGAGCATTAGCTGAAGGTGGTGTAGTTACAGAGGGAAGTGCAGGAAGCACAGCCATTAGTCTTGCAACTGTAGCACCTGCTTATGGGTGCAGATGCCATGTGGTTATTCCAGATGATGCTGCTCTCGAAAAGGTTAAACATTTAGGGTGTCTGGTTTTCAGTTTTTCCATGTTTGTTTGGCTTAAATGTTTTGGAAAACATTTTCCTCGTGAACCTATTTTCCTCGAATTGGAGGAAAATGATTTACATATACCAAAAAGAGGACAAACATTTTCCAAAAATCTTTTTCAACCTTCCACACCCTATTCTCACCCCCACCCCATCCCAACCCCATCCCCCCTACCCTCGCCATCGCCACTCCGGCCCCTAGACCCCGACCTACCACCCTTCCCCGCCCTTTACCCATTCGTCTCCCATAGTGTTTGCCTAAAAGTATATATTTTTTCAAAAATATTTTCTGCTACCTAACCAAACACCAAAAAATAAGTAAGAAAATCACTTATTTTCCAAGATAATGTTTTTCAGAAAAACATTTTCCTTCACACCAAACACACTGCTTAATGCTCTTGTTTTCACTCTAGATTTGTATTTTACTGAATTACGTAAGACTTATGTTGGCACTCTCTGAGCATGCGGGATAACTACTAGAACAATGTTAGGGGTTGAGACCTCAGGCTCTGGAGTGCAAGCTCTTAACGATCTTCATCAGCTGGTGTATGTCAGTGCTTAACGATAATTCGAACTGTTTCCTCATCGTCCCATCCTTCCTCTATCGCTATGGAACTTCTGATGGAAGGATAATCATAAAAGAGAATATTAATAACAGCATAAGTTGCTTGTTCTAAAGAAAATAGACTATTGCTACTGCTTGAAATTTTATCAATTCTACTCTTCAGTCACAAATACTGGAAGCACTAGGAGCTGCTGTTGAAAGGGTCAGACCAGTTTCTATCACACACCGAGACCATTTTGTTAATATTGCAAGAAGAAGGGCACTGGAAGCAAGTGAATTAGCATCAATCTGCAGAAAAGAAAACCAAATCAATGGCAATGATTCTAGTCAAATCAATGGTCACTCAATCAGTGAGGAAAAGCAGAATATGAAGTTCTCGCCTAACTACAAGGGTGGATTCTTCGCGGATCAGTTTGAAAACCTTGCAAATTTCAGGTCACATTATGAGGGCACTGGGCCAGAGATTTGGGAACAGACAGGTGGCAAGTTGGATGCTTTTATTGCTGCTGCAGGTACAGGTGGCACTGTTGCTGGTGTTTCCCAGTTTTTGAAGGTTGGTTCTTAAGTTCTAAAGTTTCTTCATTTTCCACTGCTATGATATGTATTATTTAACTCCTGTATGATCAACAGGAAAAAAACTCTAATGTCAGGTGCTTTCTTATTGATCCTCCTGGCTCTGGTTTGTTCAACAAAGTAACAAGAGGAGTGATGTACACGCGAGAGGAGGCTGAAGGACGGAGACTGAAAAACCCATTTGATACAATAACAGAAGGAATTGGAATAAATAGAATAACTGAAAATTTTAAGCTGGCAAAACTTGATGGAGCTTTCCGAGGCACAGACATGGAAACTGTTGAAATGTCCAGGTTCGTTCTTGCTCTTTGGTCAACTACTCATTATAGTATTTTCTAGTTATACAACAACAACCCAGTATTTTCTAGTTATACAGATGTTAATTTGCAGATTACTGTGTTAAAAAGTGTTACCTAACCCTTTTTAGGCTTCTCTGACAAATAAAGGTGAACACGTCAAACGAAACGATAAGATTTTGCACGAATCTACCAAAATCTAGCACCATTTTGCGCACCTTAAAGAAAGCTCTTTCAGTATTTTATTAGTTTGTTCTGCAGAGAATTATCTACATGAACGTGTGTTGAAGTTAACTGGTCATATGACTCATCAGGTATCTGTTGAAAAATGATGGCCTATTTGTTGGAAGTTCTTCAGCTATGAATTGTGTTGGAGCTGTCCGAGTGGCCAAGGCACTAGGTCCAGGGCATACAATTGTGACAATCTTGTGTGACAGTGGTATGAGACATCTGAGTAAATTCTACAATGCAGAATACCTATCTGAACATGGGATGACACCGTCAGCAACTGGTTTGGAGTTCCTTGGTCTCAGTTAATTTATAGTTGGTTCATGATTAAAAACAATTACGTCTTAGTCCCAAACAAGTTGGGGGACTAAAATTATTTGATTCAATGACAGCACTTAGGTTAATATCATGGAGGAAGTTTTTCATTTCAAATGCGGGAGCAACCTTGAGTCAGATATAGTACCGTTTAGAAGCCGAGCTAATGTTGTATATACTCCGCTAGAGATTTTTTTTTTGACAATTTAACTATATACCTTCGTTTGTATAAGACAGAAGTAAAAAAAGGCTGTGTGTGTACTTGCATGGATCGTATTCGATGATCCAGAAATTAGGTTAAGGCAGTTGCCAATCAGAATAGTTATGCTATTCTCATCTGTTCCCTCTAAAGGCTGAAGTTCGGATTCATAAATTGAAGGAACAAATGAAACTGCTACTGGTTTTTTTTCCTTTTAACCAAAGTAATGCCGGAACCACTTGAGTGAACCTCACAACAGGTATTAGGTAACTCTATCGACTAAGGTTTGGGCAGATGAGAAAAAATCACCTAGTGTTTTCACGCCACACCCTTGGGTGCAGTGCTCTCCTATAATCTTGTAGCCTATGATCAATGATTAACTGCACGGACTGGTGTAAACAATCGTTCTAACCTATTTTTGCAATGTTTTTGTAAAAGATATTTTACTTTTAAGCTTCTTATTTAGTATCTCTGGTTCATACAAATCCAAAGTAATTAGGAGGTCACAAGACAGTGGACCACAAAAGATGGTACTTTTGGACTGTTGAAGAGATTCGAACAATTTAATTTTGTAAGAGCTTTATGGACCCAATTAAAGAATTTTATCTTAAATCAAGTCCCTCTAAAAAAATTTCTTTAGATTCTCGTCAATGGTGTAAGAATTAATGGAGGACGGACAACGGGACAAGGCAGTTAACATATCAAACACTGCAGAAATAAAGCAACCAAATCATGGGGAAAACACGGGGTTTCGTAATAAATCTTTTTCCATAAATAAAGAATTAAAATACAACAGCTACTATCCAACAGGACCAACACCAAGGATCTGTCCTTTTGGCAGCAAGAAATAAACCATAAGAAGTTCCCACATTATTCTGTTTCAAGGTTTGCAAGGTTCCAAGGTTTATATTTTATCCCTTCACGTTGATATAAAACCAAAGCAAAGAAACGGAAGCTTTTACCCAGTCACACAACATCCGCTCGCTCCAATAATATTACTATTCCAACAAACTTTGGAGCATAATGTAGACAAGTTTACTGTTAGCCCCTTGGCAAAGCTCCTCGTCAGATGCGGGTTGTGACAAGAATTTTTTTGATGGCCTTGGCACACAACCTAAAAAAATAGGGCAACATCATGACGGACTATGCGGGGTGACAAACGCACCTTGTCGGAGGCAAGGTGAATTTTACATGGACATGCGGGTTGGCATAACAATGACAAGGCAAAGCCAAGTCGAAGCAGGGGCCAAGGCATGGCAAGACAAGGCAAGACGAGCAATGACAAGGGCATGGGCAGATTTGATTAAGTTCGAGGCGACTTGACATAAGTGGGCAGCTGAGGCAACGGACGTGTGCGCTAAGTCAATGGGCGGCAAGCTGTGATCATGACATTGGGGCGGAGCAGTTTCAAAAGACAAGGTTGGGCGCAATGCCAGCCTCGAGTGTACAACAGTTGGCCAAAACAAGCACATGTAGTGCACATGACGGGGCGGTTGAGCGGTTACAACTGCCCCATTCAAGCATGACTGATGTTACGCGGCGCCTTCCTGAGATTCTTTGGAAGGGCGACGTAAGGCTAAGCAACCGATGTCAGGGTGGTTGCTGTCCGCCGAGTGAGGTCGCCTCCACACGCTAGACGAGATTGTCAGTGCCGTGCGGGAAACCAATGCCAACAATTGAGAGAACAATAATGAGAATTGAATAAAAGCCTGATTGCATTAATGAAAGCTATTACAAAAAGAAGGCAACGCGGTGTCGAGGGGTAGAGACACCAGTACAGAGAATTGCTTGCTAGAAAGTTTTGAATGCTTGATACCCCCTAAAATGCTTAAAAAAAATAAACCAAAGTTACATGAGTAGACCAAACTACGCTAGAGAAACATAATGAAAGTACATGGAATAAACTACTCTATAGTTACAGGGAAAAGGACTTAGTTTTCTACAAAGGTAGAAACAGGTCCGTTGGCAGCAACTTTGTCTCAGGCATCACCATCTGCGCGCGCGACATTGTCTGCCCGCGCGGCGCTGTTGGCAGTTGCTTGCAGCTGAGCGCTAGCGAGGGAAATCGGTGGGGCGACAGAGGCACATACGCGCTTGTCACTTGGCGCGGCCAAGACCACGGGGCCATCCGTGGCGCTAGGCGTTGGGAGGCTTGCTAGGACGCCACGGGACGCATCCAAGGGGTCATGGGTGGAAAGCCGCCCATGACACTGATCACGGGGCTAAGTGGAGGCACGTTTTTTATCATAGCTGATTGTGTGGCTTAGTGATACACGTTTTTAGCATGTTCCCTATGTTTGTCAGTTGGGACTTGTCAACTGATTATCTAAAAAGCTACCAAGTGTAATTGGGCAGGATGCACTATAAATATGTGTTTAAGGCTGTCCCAAAGGGACAGAAAACTTAGTCTTGTGGCAAGTGTTAGCCAAAAACGTCTAAGTATAATTCCTAAGGGTGGGAAATTCATTTTGGGGCAGGGAACTAGGGAGTTCTTTGTTATTGGCCATAGGGTTCTTTGTGTTCTTGTATTCACATACTAATACGAGTTGGAAAGAAATTCCTGTAAATTTGTGTGTGCCTTTACTTTACTGTACTTGCTGCCTCGTCCCTAAAATAATTCTAAGTGTTGGAAAGGCTGAAGTCAAGGTTGGGCTTGACTGCCGCACGGTGATGAACCTCGAGCAGAATTTGAGTGACATAAATCACCCCGTCACATTTACCATCATGCATTCATAAACCAAATATGATGAAAGAGACGGATAGAGAGATCAAACAAGAGCACAGCCAGAAGACTGGTGATATTAGCCCCCCAACATAGGTTGAACAGGGGAATTATTTCAAAATACATAAATCTTCTGTCAAAGCTTTCTTTCCCCTCTGAAAGGAAAACTTACTGAAGGTTGAAAGGGGGAGGGATTTTCCTCAGTATGTGAAAATTTATGGATGTATGTTATACAACAGATCCGCTAGAGATGCCTCCTTTCAAACATATTCTCATCGCAATGAGGGTCAAGCCACTCTCTCTGGGAGCCCTTTGATCCTGTCGGCATTTTTCCACCCACAAGCTCTCTCAGGTGTTCGACCTTATTCTCGCGACCACTTCCACTGTATCTCCTGTCAGCTTCCTTCAGTTTCTGTCTTAACTTCTGCTTGCGATTATTAGCCGGATTGGGCTCTTGTTGCTTTGATTGTGAAGGAGGAGCACCGTGAGGTCCAAGGTATATATTCTCCTCTTTCTTGGACTGCGAAAAAATAATTAAGCAAGGAGATCAATTCAAACATGAAAGAAATATCAAGCTTGGAAAAGTTTTGACATAAAAAAATTGTCCTGAGTGGAGAGCGAAAAATCCCAAGAGCTAACCTCAGCTGAAGAAGTCTTTGACTCTTCAACTTCAACAAAATTTCTAGTACTATTTTGGCCAGGATCTTCAAGTTCCAAGCTTGGAATTACATATCCTTCAGTGTCTGATGGTCAAAAACATCAAATCAATATGTGAGTTCACGTTACATATAAAAGCTTCGATGTACATTATGAAGTCAAACATGCTAAAAGTGTAACTTCCAGCACATTTTAACTAAACAAAATCTTAAATCGAGATGTGCAGCCGGATATATTAGCAAAGAAACGGACTGGCTGAGAATAAGTACTTAAAATCTTAAACATGCAGAGACACATACATATTCAAAGAGGAGTGTCACACAAAGTAGCAAACTGAAGGAAATTTCTTACTAAAAGAAAAACAGGTACTAAAACCAATCCGGGATGGCAATCAAGCATTTACACAAAGGGAAAAAGCACTAAATCCAGGACAAAGGTCTATACATCCTGTAAACAAATTTTTTATGAATCAAAAAGTTGTAATCTACAATGAAAATGATAGACATCTTTCTCCTGCACAACAAAAGCTTTAGCACAGTAAGAACAGCCATAGCTCCAGATCTTTATGCTAATCTTTTTCTTTTTTTGAGAATGAATTTATGCTTTTTTCTGCTCATCTAATAATCTTTTTTCATCACCTAGAAGTCCACAATTTCATCTTCGAAACTTGGTAAATAATGGCTCTCTCTTCTACCGCTCTACACTTAAATATTAGGCTTTGTGCAACAATCAGGTGTCGACCCTGTGACATGCCCTCAGTCATATTCCACATTCCTTCTAAAATTGGCAACAAACGCAACAAAGTATAAAATTCCAAACTCTTGAAGGATCAATAACACACCTAAGCATCTTAAAGACGCATACCTGACCTTTCATCTTCTTAGTGAGGGTTCGTTTCCCTTCCCCTACCCCCAATATAATCACAAAACAAAAAATATTCCTTTTAGTGAACTATACAATGAAGAAACAAAAGTAGGATAAGGAATTGTGGATAAAAATTAATCAGCTCCAAGTTTTTGGAATGCTCCAAATTCGGCTGCCCCTTTCCATAGTGAAGCTTTAGCTTGCTTCTTTTCTTGATTGATAGAAGGACTCACTCCTCTAGTCAGCCAGACGCAAGTACCAAGCATTGAACCCTTCAGAATACATTATGAAAAAAAAGTACCAAAGGTTTGAACCCTCTTGACATTTTTTCTAATTCAATTACCATCATATATCAGTAATTTTGCTTATAAAAAAATGACATATCCGGTCTATGACCTCATCATTAAAGCGAAAATTCTACTACTATCGTATGTTCCACATCAGCATGGCAAATGTGAACTAGTTTCAAGAAAACGAAAGACAGACTGATGAAACAGCAAATATAACTGTTAGGTTAAATACACACACAGGGTTGTGTTTTATTCCAAACAAAAAGGATAATTATTCTGGGCCTGCTAATTCAAGTAGCCAATTCATCAAATCAAAGCTAAAAGCATATCATTATCCACAAAACATTGATTCGAACAACACAAGTTAAACCCACCTTCAAGTAAACTGTCAGAATAATTAACAATTCCTTTTAAAACGCTTTCACGGAAATTAACCGGAAAAATGATAATCATATCTCTATGCTATATTAAGCAAGATATAAAAAAAAACTCCTTAACATCAATTAAATAATCTGATTAAATTGAAAACCATATATCCAATTAACACTGATCCATCATTTGAAAAAAGAAGTTCAGAATTAAAATGAAAAAGATGAATAATTTAATTTACCCCACTCGTCATCTTGGATGGAAGGAGTGGATTGCACTGAAGAAGGGTCCATTTATTGGTGCAGACGACGATCATCGATTTCGCACTGCAACGAACGAAGCTCGATTCGATTCTCTCTCAGAATTGAAGCAAAGTACGCAGCTTTAATACTCTATCATTCACATCAAAATCGAATCTTTCTAGATTTGAAAAAGAAGGTACAGTGTCAGCGAAGTAAAACATAGAATCCGAAACCCTAATACTGTTAAACCATATTTTTAGGTTTGATTTTGTTTTGGTTTTATATTTTAAAAATTGATTAAATTTGGTTTGGTTTTGATTTTAACAAAAAAAAAATCCGAAAAAAAAATCTGAATCAAATCATCTATAAAAGTAGCTATTTAAATTTATTATATATATATATATATATATATATATATATATATATATATATAGTTTCTAAACTTTATGGTACATATTAATCATTTATATTATTAATCTAGTTCTTTGTTATTATAATAATCTAATTCTTTGTAGTTTGATACTTTGATTGGTAGTTTTCTAGTACAAGAATTTATTTCATGTTAAAAATAATCGATTTTTAATTGAGTACTTAAATTATTCATCCCTATTTAAGTCAAATATCATCAGTATATCTTGGTAAATGATAGATTTCTCAATAAGCAATTGATTTGATAGCGTTACGTTAAAAATGTAGTTGCCGAATGCATTTGGTAGTATATGTCTCATATTTAAGAAAAACTGATAAATAATCGACAAAAAATGAATCAATAAAAATCGATTTAATTGGTTTGATTTTGTTTCAATATTTGAAAAATCGGCTTACTTGATTTGATTTCTTTTTAGAAAAAAACGACTCAAATCGAACCATGAACGACGCTAAAAAACACTATCCTTAACACGTGACGACTCAAAGAAAAGAATGTATTAACTTGAAATGATAATGTTAGCCTTGTCTCCGGTGTTTGACTTTGACCCAAAGCCAAAAGAAAAAGGAGTTTAGTGAAAACATAGTTGCATTTGTAGTGTTTCTTCCTGCTCTACAAAATTGATGATTTTACATACTAAGAGTATGCTTGGCCAAGTTTCCGAGGGCCAAAAGTATTTATTAAAAAAATTAAATTATTTGGTCAAGACAGAAAAGCACTTACGGCTAGCAGGAGAAGCAGTTGTTCTGTTTTTAGGAAGAAGCGCAAAAATATAGCTTATTCCAAAAGGTAGAACCAGAAGCAGAAAATTAATCTATTCAAGACAAAATTATCTTCACCTTACGGTTTATATTTTTCAAATTTCTCTTACTAATTTGAGTATTTTCTTTTCATATTTGTTTCTAGTTTTTTTGTCATTCTTATAAAATTAAAGACATCACATACATGGATCATATTGTAACTTTCTAAATTTTTATTGACTTTTTTTTTGTAATGTCTTGTAACTTTTCAAATTATCTTCTTCTTTTTTCACATTAAAGTAAATTATCTATATCTTCTTTGATTATCAATTCTCTTCCTACAAATAATTATTTATAATTTATTCTGTAATAGGCTATTAGTTTCAGAATCTTTAAAACTGTTATCAAATCTAACTAGTGAAAATTACTTACAAATAGGCAATAAATTTACAATTACATCACATAATCTATCTATATATTATTAAAAGAAGAAGAAAAGGGCATCCACATTAAGCCAAGTGACAGCCTCATAATAGGTCGCTTGGATATTTAGGATAAAATTAGTTAGATGAGGTAAGAATTAGTTTTTTTTTTAAATTAAAACTTATACATTATGTGTTGTTAATAATTACTCTTTTTAAAAACACACTTAACTATTATTTTTATGAGGTTTTTTTATATATATTCAAAATTATTTTTCTTTTACGCTCAATGATATCTTTCATGTTTGACACTCAGAATCATCTAGTTATGACTTACAACTACTGTGGTTATACGTAATTTCATCCGGCGACATTATTCTACCGATAATGAATTCAACTATTATGTTAATGAAGACAATACGGCGGATATTGAAGAAGGAGATGGGCCTTATGATATTTCTTTCGAAATACAAGGCAAGTTTTCTACTAATATGGAGGCGTTGGGCGATAGAAGTATAGATGAAATTGTTGAAAATATTATCACGTATGAGTGATTTTACTTATTATTTCATGGTGGATTATCATGATATAGTAATTTGTGGAATATACTTCTAATTCATACTAAATGATGTATTTTGATTATTCAAATCATCGTGTAACAATAAGTAATTATACTTGAAAATATTATATGTTTTGGTATAACTATATATGTAAAATTGACTTGAATCTTTAATATGTTTGTTTTCTTTATATTTTATATTTTAATTAAATAAAATACAAAATAATAAAAGTATATTATGATAAATATTTAAGTTTATTTTTCTCTTCAAAATAATTATAATACCTTGGTACTATACGTTTTGGTAATTTGATACTCAAAAGCGCTTTTTACAAAGATCGGTCAAACACAATTTGTTTACCAAATGTTGCAAAAAGTACTTCTTAAATAAATTGGTCAAACACAAACTATTTTTTTACAAATTTTGGCAGATTGGCTAAACAGGCTCTAAGATCACTACTCAGGACGAAAAAGAAAAGCCAAATGTCCTTTTTTTTTGTCCAAAAGAAATTATTTATATTAAGTTTACGATGGTATAGTACAAGGAGCTAAGTTTAAACTAGGCACGTGGCAACATTGGCCTTCAAGAGTAGAAGAACTACGGGACGACCTCGTGGTAGGTCGTTACAAAATGTGGGGAGGGGGTGGAGCTAGAACTAACTAGTTCCATGAGATGGGTTTTACAAAAAGAGGCGTCGGGTTGACACATGACACAGTCAGTAGTAGGTACAATGTGTCTAAGAAAAAGCATTCCCAAATGATCTTCTTCCAAAGTTGTTTGTACTGTAGATGGCGGAGTAGCGTAAGTAAGAAAGTCTTCAGAGCTGTCCATGGTGCAACCAAAATTGGCAAGTATATCAGCCACCATATTTTGCTCCCTGTACGTATATAGTATGATGGGATCATCTACCTGTCACAAAAGGTACCTGCAATCCATAAGTAGGTTAGCAAATAAAGGATGAGAGTTGTTTTGTAAGAGAGAGAGTACTGCATGAGCATCTATGTTTAACTTCCGGGGGCTTAAGTTCATGAAGAAACGCAATTTTAAGTCCGTGTATAAGTCCAAGAAGCTCAGTGTGTATGCTGGAATAAGTGAAACATGAGCCCGCATATCCAATAATCCAAGATCATTGTGAGTCCCTAATTACTTCGACAAAGCCCCCTTGATGTGAGATTAACTTAGCAGCCCCATCACAATTTAATTTATAAAAGTTTGTTAGGGGAGGGTGCCATATGTGCATAGGAATTCGGGTAGGAGGTTGATTACGTGGTAAGGCAACATGGCAATATTCGGCTATCTTTTTAAGAACATATGCCGAGGTTAAAGATTTTTTGCGAGATCGAAAAAGGAAGGCGTTTTTTGTTTAGCCATATAAGCCAAAGGCAGAAAGGTATAACGATAGAATTAGGGAGTTGGAAAGTGTTTTGCGTAGTAGTGTTGTTTATAAAGCGCTATAACCAAAATATGGGTGAAGAGGATTGATAATTAAGGTTAGAGATGTGGTTGTGCATGAAAACATTCGTAGACGGATAGCATCGGTAAAGTGAAAAAACAAATGAGGGATAATTTCAGGGCATAATGAACAAATGGTGCAACTGTCATTTGGAATGATTCAAGGTAATTGTAGTAGGTGTTGGAGGGTACTCTATCGTGGAAACATAGCCATAGAAAGTGTTTTATCTTGGGGAAGAGGTAATTCTCAAAGCCATTTAAAAGAAGGTTCAGTGGGTGGAGGGAGAAGTGTATGGTAAAGTGATTTTGTGGTGAATTTCTCGTGAGGTGAAAGGGACAAGACGAACGAATCGTTGCGTTGAGTAAAAGTGCGCGGTTGCGTTCTCTGATGTTGATGGGTAATTCAAAAGGTAATGTTGAAAAGTCTCATTGGTGATATGGGAGATAGGTATTTTACAACTTATGGGAGATAGGTGCTGACAGTTGTAGAAAGATATTTGAGTGGGAATGGGCCTAAAATGAGGTTACGTAGTGGCATATTTGATGCAAGCCCGGATTCCGTCCAAAAATTAATATGCTTATTGTCACATGTTATCCATTTGAGACCATGTTGACAAAGAAGCCAACCAGTAGTTAAATTTTTCCAAATAAAGGATTTATGCGAATGGGGGTTTGCCCAGGAGTGCAGATATTTGGACAGCAGAGTGTGTGATCAAAAGGGCTGAGGGATTTTGTAGAAGACGTCGTGCTTGACTAGTGAAAAGAGATTTATTTTTAAGTTGGATCGCCTGAATTCTCGGACCACCCTGTGTTTTGGAGGTGGTGACTTTACTCCATTTTAGGAGGTGCATTTTTTTCTTTATAGGAGTGGTTCCCCATAGGAAGTTATGTTGGTAGTGTTCTAAGTGTTTAACAACTGATGTAGGTATTTAAATGTATTGCATAAGATGATTGGGTAGGCTATTAAGGTAGAGTTAATTAATGTGGTGCGACCCACTGTCGTAAGGAACTTTGTTTTCCATCCCGTCAGTCGAGATTTAAAATTATCGATGAGGAATTGAAAATCCCGTTTGGAGGGGCATGTAGTAAAGATGGAAAACCCCATATACTTGCCAAAAGTAGTGCCTTCACGCGTATTGAAGGAAGTTAGGATAAAATTCTTATCGCATTGCATGTAATTTTTAGAAAAGAAGATTTTTGATTTGTTCAAAATTGATTTTTTGACCTGAGGCAGTATTAAAATCGTTAAGGAAGTCAATAAATATATGGCAACCTTTGGTCGATATTGTAAGAAAATTATCATATGCAAAAAACAAATGTGAGATGGTTAGGCCATTTCGAGCGATTCAATTTGATTTCCAGAGTTCATAGTCAACATCCAAGTCAATTTTCTAGTGAATAATTCCATGTATAAGATAAACAAATAAGGGGAGAGAGGGTCACCTTGACTTATTCCTCTGGGGGACTAAAAGATGGTGTAGGGGTACCGTTTATTAGAATAGAAATGGAGGATGTGGTAACACATGACATTATAAGATTTATGATATTTGGCGGGAAATTGAAGTAGTGAAGTGCTTGTCGAATAAAAGACCATTCTAATCGGTCAAATATTTTTTCAAGGTCAAGTTTAAGAAGCATATAACATGTCTTACCAAATTTGCGTTTAAAGTGTGAGATGATTTCTTGGAAAATAATTGCATCTTCCGATGCACGACGATTTTGATTGTGTGGAGCTTATAATATTAACAAGTAAAGGCTTAATACGGTGACTATGATTTTAATAATGATTTATAAATAGTGGAGCATAAACCGAAGTGTCGATATTGAGTGATCATGGAGGCATGTCGTACCTTAGGAATAAGACAAAGATAAGTTTTATTTATATCGGGAGGTATTTCAAATCCAGTAAGAACATTTTTGCAAAAAGCTAATACTTTTGAACCGATGTCAGCCCAGGAATGTTGGTATAAATAAGGGTGTAAACCATCGGGACTTGAGCTTTGAACGACTTGAAAGATTTCACCGCAGTGAGGACTTCTTTGTCAGTCAAAAGTTGAAGTAGTTCAGGATATTTATCGAGGGTAAGACAAGTATAAAAGTTACTAAAAAGACTCAAGGAGGAGTGGGGTAAATCGGTAGTGAAAAGACTGTCATAATAGTGAAAAATAATATTTTGAATATGTTGAGCATCAAAACACTAGTTACCAGTACTATCTTTTAAGGCAGAGATGCAATTTTCCTACGACGTTGGAGAGTAGAAAGGTGAAATTTTTTTGTATTAGCATAAGTTTTTTGCAACCAAATGATACGGGATTTAAGTTTCCAGAATTCTTCTTCTTGGCATAGGATAGCATTATAATCTTGTAAGAGATTAGTTACGGGGTTCTGTAAAAATCTACTAGTAGGGTAGTTAGGAGAGAATTGAATGCCATCCAAATGGGCTAACATGTGTTCTTCTATGAAATAAATTACCAAAGGTAGTTTGTCACGCTCCGACCAAGGGGAGCGCGGCCGGCGCTTAACCGATACACTCCAGCCGAGCAGGACTGTACAATACCTTCTACCCAACTCGCCCATGATTAAAGAGAAGATATATTCATATCGTTAATTAAACATTAAGAGGTCATGTGAATAACACCAGTTTATTTCCATTAGTTACGTTATTAACAAGTCCCCAAAATAGTAGACTATACATTCGTAGTTAAAGTGGGACAAATGATTCAATTACAACAAGTTTAGTTCAACCTTCCCAAAACAAGACATAAACCACACTATGTTTACAGAGCCTCTAACAGGAAAAAAAATAAGAGAGAGAGTGTTACGACAGTGCCGGCAACAACGCATCGGTTATACCTCAAAACGCTATGTACAAAGGACGAGAGATACAGGACCCCAAAGTGAAGTGGGGCTCACCAAGTTAGCTGAGGAGAGGGTATGTTGCTATCAATGATTGATACCACCAGCTACGGAACCACCTGTATCCATTAAAGATGCAGTGCCCCCAGCAAATGGGACGTTAGTACATATGGAATGGTACTTGTATAAGTGATTAAACACCCTCTCAATAGAACAAATGATAACACAAGGAAGTACAATCATAAAATCAATGAGATCCTCAAAAAAACACCAAAGCATCGAGTTAGGAGCAAGGCAAATTTTCAAGTAAATTTTCATATTTTAGGTTGGGAGATCTCAATACCGATATACCACCGCAATTTTAGCACAGAGTCTGATTACGGCCCGATCGGCTAGGCCGTCTCAACCAAATACACCAACCACAATCACAATCATTATCTCAATCTCAATCATTGTTTTAATTATAATCTCAAGCACAATCATCACCATGTGTACGGCATGGCGTCCGATCACGACACGACCGACCAGGCCGTCTCACCACAATGTCGTGTGGATTGACAATTACCCTTTTCTATAAATCATCGTATCCCAATAAAGGAGATTAATAATCCCATCCCAATAAAGGGGTAAAATCACAATTCACTCCTACACCGGCACGTGTAGTTTCGAGGTTAGGTTATTTCAACCAACCCTTCCACGGTGACTATACTCCCAGGGTGTTTATTTGTATCAAGGATTGACAACTCCTTTCATTACCTATTTTATATGCATACTCAGTTCATGGGCATCGATGGCCATAACACAATGTCACTCTTGGATCGTTGGCCGTATTTCATATTTCATGTTCATCTCTTTCACTTTCAAACATCATCGCGTATCATCAACAACAAAGAATTTTTATTCAAGACTTTAAGTCCACATATTGAGCAAATAAGAATGTTAAGCACCTTGAGACTTCTTAAACAATTTGGCATAATAGCTTTCATTTGAATAACGACTTGAAGTTATAACATTTAGACATACAACCCATGCTTTGAGCACATTTTCAAATAGAACATAACGTAACAAGAATATTTGAAATACACATTGAACATATATCTTTTGCCACAAGGCTTATTCGGAACAATCAATTTATAATGAACAACTCGGGACTTACAAGAAAATTGTGGGGTTCAATTCTAAAAGAGAAGTTTTGCCAACATACCTCACCTTAAGCTTTTTAAATTACTACAATGTTCCGGAATTCTTAGCCTCTTCGATCTATTTAGAAATATAGCAAAAATGGTGGATTCTTCCATCGCACTACCCAAATGAGCTCAAAAATCTTCCCATTACCCTAGATGGTACATGCATGCATAATTAACATCTCCCACCCCCAAGAATTGTTTTTCTCATTACCTATTTCTAATTAAAACCCGGAATTGAGGGCTAGGGAGTAGAATCTTACATCTAGGATGAAAACTTAGTGAGTTCTTCTCGTAAATTCTTCAACTTTGAGAAAGAATTGATGAATGATAAGCTTAGGAACTTCCCCTATGACGAGATTGAAACACACACTAAATATGCTCGCTAGTCGAATATAGTAATTTATAATATCGTATCCACAGGAATTGGAGTTAAACATTTATTATCGTAGTTTGTAGTTAAGTTGCTATCCAATATGATCAATAATTAAGCTTTGTGTGATTTAACTAAAATTAACTAAGAGTCTAAACTATAGGCTAGTAACAATCAACGCACGTATTAAGCAAAGAAGGTTATCAATTGGGAGAGAATAGGGTTTATAGGATAGGTGCAAGACATATGTTTGGGATTTAACTCTAGATAATGCACTTCTAACGTTCAAGTGAGTCTCTCGAATTCACTTGGTTATTATTTCAATTTATTAGTAGAAAATTCTCTCTCAATTAAGTCTCAACCTCACGATATGAACCAGTTTTAAGCATGTGAAGATATGCAAGAATTCGTAGTGGATTGTTCTTTAGGAGAACTTCTCTCGATTATCCTCCTAACTAATTTAAATCACAATTCAACCAGCCTTTTCCGATTACTAAGAAGAATTAATGACTTCAACCAACAAAATACAATGCAATACTATCACAAGTTAATGCCTCTCTTGATTACACGAACAAGTGAATAAAGATGAAACAGTTAAAACATCCAAAACGATTCAATACATAAAACTAGAGTTAATTATCCACAAACAGGAATAAATACACCAAATCCATCAAACCCTAAAGAGAACTACTCCATGGATATGGAGTACTTCATCATAACAATGTTTAAGTTAAAGGAAAACATAAAACAATCCAAACCCTTGTCTCGAGTGAGGATTGAATGATGAAATCCTTGATTTTTTGCTTCTCTACCTCCTCCTTGGCTTACTTAGGTCTAAGATGTGTCAAAAGTCCATAAAATACCATTTTCCATGTATTTGTACCAAGTAGGTTCGGGCCTAGACGAAATTCCCTTTTCCTAGCCGAAATAGGAAAACTTGCAAACTTATTGCTTTTCATGGTGTGTCGCATTGTGTGTAGCATGGTGCGTCGCATTAGTACTTTTTCCTGACATACCCCAAAAACCCATTCTCTAAAGTTTGCTATTTTATGACAGAATTTTACACTGAAGCATCGCACAGTGCGTCGCACTAGTGTATTTTTTCAGTAGTTGCTTCGTCCTTGATTTTTGACGTCCATACTTGGTCCTCGACCCTCGAACATGATCCCGACTCATTCCCTTGGGATTTTACTCAGACTTCAAAGCTCCTAATAGCTCGAATTATTTCCACAACATCTACATAACTTGGGATCACTCCTACAAGGCATAAAACACACAATAAGTGCAAATCACTATCAATTAAAGCGCAAACACAAGTAAAGTGCATTGAATTAGAGTGCAATAAGCGACTAAACACATGAGATTATAGCCTCCCATCAACACTCCGCACTTAAACCATTGCTCGTTCTCGAGCAGTCAAACTACATTTTATATAGACACGACCTTTTTAAACAACTATCATAACTCATCACACCAAGAATATTTAAAATAGACTAAGCACAATAGTGTAACATCTTCACCTCAAGATTTTATTCACATGTACCACGCATTATTCACAACTCACTCACTTACTCTAACACAGAGGTCAATGACATTACCTTTCCTTCATTAATTAAGTGCTCTCTCACAATAAAAGAGAGTAGTTTGAAACCCACAAGAAATTTTAAGAACAATTAGGAACTTCAAATAGAAAGAATTCACTCACTCTTAGAAACAACATTAATATGCTACAAAAGATGCACCATAGGCTTTCCCGTAATATACTACTCTACTAATTGAGCTCATTCAGTCAAGGATCAAGTAAGACTTTAATTGGTTGTAATGTAGGCTGCGGGATGTGTAGGATATACTTAGATATAAAAGTGACTACACCTCCCTAAGCACTTTGATACATACGCTTTAACATTTAAAACCCCTCACTTATGCCAAACCATTACTCCACCTTCACATCAATATACATCAACTCCCAAATTATTTAAGCACAATTACATCAAAAGTTACCACTTATCAATAAATATTTTGCACAACAATACAACTATGTCTTTCTTTATTTTTCAATTCAAGTGGCTCTTACTTTTTTAAAACCGTGCACCTTTCTCCTTATTTAATTAGTTCCACTCAAAATCCAAACCAACCACCCCACACTTCAACTTTTACAAAGTTCATAACAATTTCAAATTCTCACAATAGGTAAATGGTTCAAATAGATGGTCAACTCAAACAAATGGGTAAGGCTCTTAATGTGGTTGTCAATAAAAACTGGATTACAGGCTCAACGAGGTTAACTATGATACATAACAAGTTGGTGGGTAAACTATATAGTTGGCTCAATAAAGAAACGCTTATATCACTTGCAAAACTGGACAAAACTACTATTTCGCTTTGCAAACACACATGGAAAGTTCTAGACATCAAATGAAATGCACAGAATAACAAAAAACCTCACACGCATGGCACATAACTCACTCAAGATCGGATCATCAAGACACTCTAGCCAAAGCAATTAAGCAAAGTTAAGATCTACAATATAAGGTACTTATGCAAGAGTAAAAAACTGAGTCTAAGCGTCACAACTAAAGTACTCAATATTCTCGAGGTATAATAAAGTTAAGCGACATTTCTTCCAATTCAATTCATAGCACAAAGTTTCCTACTTCTAACAAATAAAAATTATCTACACCCGGTTCAAACAAAACCCTTGAAAAAGAACCGCGACAAAAAAATAAGGGGGAATTATTACACTAAAACTACCCAAAAAAATCTTTTTGACTTTTTCTTTCCACTTAATTCCCTCAAGAAACCCGTCAAATGATATCCATCGTCGGAAAAAGACAAAAAATTTAATTTTTTTATGGATTTTCAATATTTTTCCATCAAACTACTACAACTAAAAAAACTAACCAACTTAATATACATAAAACATACATACAAACATATCCCCCAACCCCACACTTTAAGTTGTGGCATGTTCCCAATAACAAAATTAAAAAGCATAAGGTAGAGGAAACTTCTCTGAAGTTTCAGTCGGGGTCTGAGTTGAAGTCGAGCTCCATTCCACGTGCCCGAACCAATGCACACATCCACGCAGACAGCTTATTCTCAGCCTTTTGATGTACACCCCAGACTTTTGTTTTTCACTCGGCACAACCTTCTCTTTTGAGCTCTTCACTTTCCATTCAACACTTGCAACTGGCTTATCCTTTTTCACTCCAGTTGCTACATTCATCTCAAAAGTCATTGTCTCCTCACCCACTATAAGCATGAGTTTTCTATCATGTATATGTTTAACCAAATAATTAGATCCTTTGACCAAAGCTATTTTTAGGATGAACGCGGGTTACTGATAATCAAGGAAATATGATTAAATAAAGAAGAATAAGTAAAAGGCAATAGTATGATGCTCAGAAAGTAAAATGTATTATACTCAAAGTCTAGCCCCTCTTTACAAGTTACATCCCCCTCCTTTATATAGGGGGTTTCTTAATATAACGTCTACTTCTTGCAACGATCGTCCATTAATGACTAATTATTACATTAATGAGGCGTTATAAAGGATAACTGTAACTGTTGTATGAAGGTTACATAACGTATGAATCATTAATTAAGGATTCCTGAATCTGCCCGTAGCTCTGTCTGGATTCATTCTGACAGTGTCTCTTTCCTTTCTCAATCAGGTAGAGTTTCCCGTGGCTGATTACCTCGTAGGTTTATTAATCCGCGACTCTTTGTTCTGTACCCCTTTATAGAATCATATCCAGCTGCCGCATTTTCCTTGGTCCACGTAGCTGACTGAGTTGTCATGAATCACCTTGCATGTGAAACTCTTTAATACCAATACAGATAGTCCTCCCACTCACCATTTATTTATCGATTAATATTTGGTAACGCATTTATGGAGGGAATATTTTGCCGCCGCTTTTCCTTGAAACATTGTATCCTTCTCTGAACATAGGAGTCGTTTGTCACTTCCATTTAATGCTTAAACCATGTGTCCCTTCCGGATTGGTTCTGCAGTTACTCGACGCCTTTTAGGGCTTTCTGCGGTTGCATCAGTCACGAAGTGACACCTTCAATTATGACTTTTCATCATTGTTTTTCCCATGTTTGACGGTTGTCCTCAAGTATAAATACCTCTCTTCTTTTCTTTACTTCCACGAAACACTTTCTAGCTTGTCTCTTTACTTGTAAAGAACTTCTTCTTGCCTTCATAAACATGTCTTCTTCAAATCAACCTGAAAGAGTGATAGACGTAGAGAGTTTAACACCTTATTCTGCTCCGACTAGGAGTCGGAGGGGTGGTAGACTAAGGATTCTAGGATCCACTCCTTCGAGAGGCTCTTCTTCTTCTCAGATAATCTCCCTTGCTTCTGCTAGATCTTTAGTTTCTCCAAGGGCTAGGGCTTCTAGGTCTTTTTCTAGAGGTAAAGATGAACACCTTCGTGAACCTCGAGTTGACGAAATCATTCATGCCGAGTTTGTCTTTACTAGGGACAATCAGGTCCTCGTAGATCAGTCTTCTTCCCTTGATAGTGTTGAGATATATCCCACTCTTATTACTGAAGGTCAGATTTCCCTTGTTCGTAGGGAATGTTTGTGGAGGTGATTTCCCAGTATATATTCCGAATAGCAATAAAAGAATAACGTCTTATAAGACGGGATATTCTTTTGCTTATACGTACCCTTTTACTTTAGGGTTTAGACCTCCCATTGATCCAGTCATAATCGAATTCTGTCGTTTCTTCAATATTTGCTTAGGGCAAATTGGTCCATTTGTGTGGAGAGTTGTCGTGTGTCTTAGGAGTTTACCTACCTTAGCCTCGGTTCCCTTTACTTTTAACCATCTTATTCATCTTTATTCTCCTGCCTTATTCCGACAAGGGGTTTTTACTCTGGCTGCCAGGAGTAAAAGTGTATTGGTAACCCCTAGAGATGATAAGGACATAGGTTGGTACCTCCGGTATGTCGTTGTGCCCACTGCTGGTTTAGTGGGTGAGGAAAATCTTCCCTTCCCTGAGAAGTGGAATCGTGCACGTGAGTATATTTTAGCTCACATTTGTTACTTTTCTTCTTTTTACTTGAAGTGTTTTATTAACACAGTATCTGTTTCTTCTTCCTTCAGCAATCATGGGAATTGTTGAGAATGTCTCCGGTATTCGTGATTGGGTAGAAAAATTATTGTCTGTTGCTCCCTAGAAGAAAGATCCTGGAAGTACTTCTCTGGGAAGTACGGTTGGCAAGTAAAGACCCACGGTAAGTGAAGCTTTTGTTTCCGCTTCTTTCCTAACTCGAGCCTTTTTTCCTTTTTTGCTTAACCTTTTTCCTTTTGATAGGGTTTTCTGCTCGTGGGGTGTCTGCTACGTCCATTCCGAAGATGTCTTTGGCTCAGGCTCAAGAGATTATTGTTGGTTCTTCTTCCTCGAAGAGGAAGGTTGTTGAGTCCCGATCACTAAAAGAAGAAGAATAAGAAGAAGAGAGGGCACTTTGGTGCACGGGTCACGAAGAAGGAGGTGATTTTGGATGATGAGTCTTCACTCGGGGTTGTGCCTTCCGTGCCTAAAGTCATACCCTCTACCTCTGAAGATGTTTCTCCCTCTCATGCGCATGAATCTGCGGATCACTTGTTTTATGAAGGTTTTGGTCCTGCTATTGATGAAGTCCCTTGGCTATCTTTCCCGCTTCTTTCAGAGAAGCTCATTCGTCTGCTTCTGTTATTTCCTCCATTCCCTTAGCTATTACTACTCTTGCTGCTTCCATGCCCGTGGTTCTTTCACCACCTCAAATTTCCGTGCCTGTTATTTCTTCTGCTTCACACATTTCCCTACCTGTGGCTCCTTTACCTCAGCCTGCTTCGCCTGCTTCCGTGCCTCCTGTTAGAGAAGTAGGGTCTTCCAGCAGGGAGATGAGGCAAGTGCTTATTGAGGTTCCGGCTAGTGGGAGCCTTTTTAAGAAATCCGGACAACCCGAAGTGTGGTTGAAGCCTTTGATTGGCCCGACAGAGAAGAACAAGCTTGATAGCCATAGCGCCCTTACATGGGCTAATGAAGTCACCCATTCTTCTTTGAAGGTAAAAATGTGTTTCCTCTTATTTCATTTTTGTACATGAAATCTATCGTGTCTAGCTGATTTTCTTTTTTGCAAACCAATCTTATAGGCATAGAGCTTATGAAAAGGATTTCTAATACGGAGCAAGAGTTAAAGGAGTGGAATACTGAAGCAGGGAATTGGAAGGGACAGTATGATAGCTTAAGGATCGACATGGATGCCTTAGAAGAGGAAAGGAATACCTTGAAGTGACAGATAAGAATCATGTCAGCAGAACTAGCAGTGGAGAAGGCTTCTTCCAACCAGGCTGATAAGGATAAGAGCATTCTCGAATCTTCATTTGCTGAGCAATTGTCCCGTGCCTCAGAAGAAGTCAGGAACTTGAAAGACTTGCTGGGGCAGAAGGAGGAATACTCAGGCGAGCTTGTGCAATCACTCACCCGGACTCAGGAGGATATTCATAATGCTTTAGACAGAGTCCAATCTCTGGAGGAGTCGATTCTACCTTTGAGGGTTGCGCATGAAGATGCTGAAGCGGAGAAGGACGGGCTAAGAGTTGAGCTTCAAGTGTGGGCGAGAGATTATGAAGATCTCGAAGAGGCAGCTGTTGTAGATGTGAGCTGGGCGTAACATGAATTCTCGCCTTGACACATTGACAGAAATGATTCAAGAGGGTTTTGACCTTAGTGCTGAAATAGCTAAAACTAAGGAAGCCATGGAGAAGGCTCAACAAGGTCATAACCTTTCTTCACATGATGGTGAGACTTCTGCTGCTCGTGACTCTTCATCCCAAGTTACTCTCGTTCCTCCTGCCAGTGATGAAGTCAATCCTCCTCCTCAAGAAGATTAAAGTGTTGATTCACCCTCTTTGTTTTTATTTGATTGGTGGTTACCCCCAGCTCCATCGGGGGTAAATTTGGATCTTTTTAAAGTCCCCAACTGACAACTTGTGGCACCTTAATGTATAAATTGTATGCCGCTAAGTACTAGTTAGTACTTAGTTCTTACTTAGCCGCTATTTTTTGAATATATGCAAGTTATGACTTTTTTACTTTGAGCTTATGTTTCACTCTTAAGTCTTTTGCATGTTTTGATTTTTGAGGTTTTTGTTTTACCTCTGAATTTTTGCATGAAGATGCCGAAATTACTCGTACCTTTTCGTAGTAGGCACGGTGTTGTATATAAAATATGAGCCTTTTTTTAGTAGGCTTTGTTTATGAAAGAGGGCCCTTTTTTATTGACACTTAATGAAGAAGATGTCTCAACTTCATAATGGTGTAATAATGCAATAGAGTGATCGGAATTTTTCACATGTTTAAGAATGTTTCTGAGGAAAGTTTTTTGTTTGAACTTCCACGACATTTTAAATGTGTTTTGATTTATCGTCTAAAACCCATGTTGCAACTGTTTTTATTTAATAGATTTGATATACACTTGTATTTCGTAACTGTTTTTCATAAGTAACAGTTTTTTTCGAGTTAATACAAGGGAACAACTGTTTTTCATTAGTAACGGTTTTTATAAAGATTGGGGTTTTTACCCGTAACTGTTTTTGTTAACAACAGTTTTTAATAAGTACGAGGGAAATACTTTTTCATCCGTAACTGTTTTATTTGATAACAGTTTTCTGTACAAATACAAGTATTTTGATCTTTCATCCGTAACTGTTTTATTTGATAACAGTTTTCTGAACAAATACAAGTATTTTGATCTTTCATCCGTAACTGTTTTATTTGATAACAGTTTTCTATATGAGTACAAAGATTTCGTAACTGTTTTAAATCAACAGTTTTTGAATGTGTACAATGATGATGATCTTTTACCCCTAACTATTTTTGTTACAACAGTTTTGAATAAGTACAAAGATGTGCATTTCTTCCTCGTGGCTAATATTTTGCCTTTCAACCTGAACATGTTCGAAGGTTTTTTGAATCAAGCTTTGTATTTCAGTCTTTGGCTCTTTCGATTCTGCTCGTATCACTTGACTTGTTGGGTAGATGGATCTTCAGGATCGAGCTTTGACTTTCTAATAGTCTTCTTTGCTTTGTCTTAGCCTTCCATAATGTATAGTCCCCCAAGTGATTGAGCTTTGAAGAATGAAATCTCGAGCACTTGACTATTCCTTCCTTGTGGTCATTTTCCTGAAAAGGAAAAACGTGCGGGACTCGAAGGTATATAATTTTTTAGATGATGACTGCTTAACCCTTTAAAACGTCCATCAGAAAGTGTAACCCTAGACCGGGAATTTAGTTATTTCCTCGCGTCTTTGCAGGTCTAATATCATCATCTGGTGATGGGTTAGCTTTATGCCTATCATCTAAAAAAGTTAGTAAAATTTTAAATGTTCAAAATAAAATCGAATCGTGCGATACCTGACCGGGGGTACTCCTTTTCCTTAGAAGTACTACTTCTTCAAGTGGATGGCATTCCAGCTTGTCGGTAGGATTCTGCCGTCCATAGCTCCTAGCTCGTAGGCGCCCTTCCCAGCTATGCCTCAGACTTTGTAGGGTCCTTCCCAATTTGGACTTAGCTTTCCTGTGCCTGCTTCTTTAGTTGATTGAAATACTTTTTTGAGGACGAAGTCCCCAATATTGAAGTATCTGAGATGAGCTTTACGGTTGTAGTAACGCTCTATGATTTATTTTTGAGCTGCCATCCGTATTAATGTTGTTTCCCTTCGTGGTTCGAGCAGGTCCTTAACTCATCGTCGTTTGCTTCCTCCGTGTCTGCTATAAAACTTATGATTGGTTCGCTAATCTCCACGGGTATTAAGGCTTCTGAGCCATAGACAAGTGCGAAGGGAGTTTCTCCCGTGGTTGTTTTTTATGTTGTTCTGTATGCCCATAATACCGCTGGTAATTCGTCGGGCCAATTTCCTTTGGCTTTATCTAGCCGCTTCTTTATATTGTTGATGATGATTTTATTTGTTGACTCAGCTTGATCATTATCCATGGGGTGGTATGGTGTTGAAGTGATCCGTTTGATTTGCCAGCTTTCAAAGAATTCTGTGATTTGAGAGCTTATGAATTGTGGGCCATTGTCACACACGATTTCCTTTGGTATCCCAAAGCGGCATATTATGTTTCGCCATAAGAAGATTTTAACTTCCTTTTCTCGCACTTGTTTGAACGCTTCTGCCTCTACCCATTTTGTGAAATAATCGGTAAGTACGAGTAGAAACCGTACCTGTCCTTTAGCTGGGGGAAGAGGTCCCACTATGTCCATACCCCATTTCATGAAGGGCCATGGAGATATAATTGGATGCAACAATTCCGCTGGTCGATGCATGTTATTGGCGAACCTTGGGCACCTGTCGCATTTGGATACGAAGTTCTCGGCATCTTCTTCCATCTTAGGCCAATAGTACCCGGCTCTGATTAGGGTTTTTACCAAGGATCTCGCTCTTGAATGATTTCCACAGTGTCCTTCATGGACTTCTTTCATCACAAACTCCGTTTGATTAGGTCCGAGGCATTTAACTAGGGCCCTCCGAACATCTTGCGATATAGTGAATTTTTGCGAATGAGGCAGTACCGTGCAGCTTTGCGGCGAAGTGTTTGAGCTGTTTTCTTGTCTTCCGGTACGGTGCCATTCTGCAAAAAATTAAGAATTTTGTTTCTCCAATCCCAGGTTAAATTGTTGAAAGTTACCTCATTTCTGTCCTGGTCGATCGCTGAATGGAACAGATGAACGACGATTGCATTGTCTTTGTTTGTTACTTCCGTTACTGCTGCGAGGTTAGCTAATGCATCTGCCTCTGTATTTTCCTCTCTAGGTATTTTTATTACCTTCCATGTTTTGAATTGTCTTACGAGCTCTCGTGCCTTTTCCAAATATTTTTGCATCCGAGTCTCTCGAGCGATGTAAGTCCCCTGCATATGATTTACTACCAGTTGGGAGTCGTTGTTGATTACGATTTGCTCGATTGAGAGTTCTCGTGCGAGTTCTAGTCCTGCAATGACAGCTTCGTACTCTGCTTCATTGTTAGTTATAGGATAACATTTAATAGCCTGTCGTGTCTTCTCACCCGTGGGTGATATTAAGACTATGCCTAAGCCGGCGCCTTTTACATTGGAAGAGCCATCAGTAAATAGGGTCCATAGACCTGGATTAGCACCGTTAAAGAGTTGTAACTCCTTTTCTACTTCAGGAACAATGCTATTACTAAAGTCATCAACAAAATCAGATAATATTTGAGACTTAATCGCAGTCCTAGGCTGATATATTACTTCATGCTCACTTAATTCTATGGCCCACTTGGCTAATCTTCCTGACAATTCTTGCTTATGCAAAATATTTCATAAAGGATATGAAGTCACAACAGTGATTGGATTTTCTAGATGCCATTATTAAAGATAATGCTAACTTCTCTAGATGTGGATATCTGGTTTAAGCATCTAGTAAAGTTTTGCTTACATAATAAATAGGAGATTGTTTACCTTTATCTTCACTTACCAATACTGCACTTACTGCAATTTATGAGACAGCTAAGTAGATGTACAATCTTTCCCCTTCTTTTGGCTTCGATAGCAACATAGGTTTTGATAGATAAGCCTTCAGATTCTTGAGGGCCTGTTGACATTCTTCGGTCCATTCGAACTGATTCTACTTTTTGAGGACTGAAAAGAATTTAAATTTTTTTTCGGAAGACCTGGAAATAAATCTTCCCAAAGTTGTTATTCTCCCTGTTAGTCTTTGAACTTCTTTTCTATTCGTTAGTATATCATGTATTTCTTTTATAGCTTTAATTTGAGCGGGATTTACCTCTATTCCTCTGTTTGATACAAGGAAACCCAAAAATTTACCTAATTGTACACCGAAAGCGCATTTTTCTGGATTCAATTTCATGTTATACCTGCGTAAAATGTCAAAAGTAATAGATAGGTGTTGGAAATGGTCTTCCGCCCGTGTTGATTTTACTAGCATATCATCAATGTAAACTTCCATCGTTTTTCCCAAATGTTCCTGGAACATCTTAGTCACTAGCCTTTGATAGGTGGCTCTAGCATTTTTTAAGCCAAAAGGTATGACCTTATAGCAGTAAGTCCCCCTGTTCGTAATGAAGGAGGTTTTTTCCTCGTCTGAGGGATCCATTTTAATCTGATTATAACCAGAATATGCATCTAGAAAGCTTAATAATTCATGACCTGCAGTAACATCAATCATTTGATCTATATGTGGTAACGGGAATGAATCTTTGGGGCATGCTTTATTTAAATCAGTATAATCTACGCATACCCTCCATTTGCCATTCTTTTTTGGTACCACCAATGTGTTAGCTAACCAATTAGGGTACGTCACCTCTCGTATCGAACCAATTTTCAAGAGTTTTTCTACCTCTCCGTCAATCACTTGGTTCTTGAATGGTCCCTGCTTTCTTTTTTCTGCTTAACATGTACGAAGGATGGATCTTCATTTAGTTTATGAGTCATCACTTCTGGTAGAATACCTATCATATCTGAGTGGGACCACGCAAAGCAATTTGCGTTAGCCTTTAAATAACCAATTAACGTACCTTTTCGACCGGGGCTCAGCCTCGTGCCTACATACACCTTCCGTTCAGGTTTTTGTTCAAACAATGGAACAGCTTCAAGCTCTTCCGTAGTTGTTTTGATGTGTTCGTCTTCTTTCGGTTCATGAATGACGTCAGGTCTGGAGTCTACATCTATGTGGTCCAACGCATCTTCCGTGGTTACTGGATTCACTTTCTCGTGGGTATCTCTTCTCGTACATGTTTGAACATTTACTTATGCCCTACCTGTTTGGTCAGTAATTTTTTCCGTACCTGTTTGGCCGATGACATATGTTTGAAAGATTTCTCTATTTTCATGTTCTTACGTCTCTTTTTTGTTATAAAGTGCCACATAATTTATATTTCTGGAGATATGTTGATCACCTCTAATTTGTCTGATTCCCCATTCTGAGGGGAATTTAATTACCTAGTGTAAGGTGGATGGTACTGCTTTCATGTCGTGGATCCAAGGCCTTCCCATAATCACGTTATAAGCCATGCCAGTATCAATGACTTGGAATTTGGTGTTCTTGGTTATTCCCTCGGCGTAGGTGCTAAGTTCGATCTCTCCTTTAGTTATCATCGTAGAGTTATCAAACCCTGATATGGCTCGTGCCTTTGGGATAACCTGATTTCCCATGAGCATTTCTTCCACGACTCTTAATAAGATGATATTGACTGAACTACCTAGATCAATCAACACTCTTTTAACGTTAGTGTCATGTATGAGTAAGGATATTACCAGAGCATCATTATAGGGAAACATTAGTCCGCCAAAATCTGCATCGTCAAAGGTTATGTCATCTTCATCTGGATTTTCTTGAATCCGCTTTTCGTGGGTAATTGTGACCTTTGAGGCTAATTTGCAAACTATTCTGTTCACTTCCTCTCCTCCATGTATCACGTTGACGGTTCTTTTTGGAGAAGGAGGCTTCGGGGGCTCCTACATGTTCTTCATATATGCATGTTTACCTTTATCACTAAACAATTCTGTTAAATAGCCTTTTTTCAATAAGTGTTCTATTTCACCTTGTAAAAATCTGCAATCTGCAGTACTGTGTCCATGATCATTATGGAACTCACACCATAAATCTGGGTTTCTTTTATTTGGGTTTGACCGCATTTCTTTGGGCCATTTAACCTTATCTCCCATATTTCTTAATATTGAAACAAGTTCAGGAGTACTTACATTAAAGATATGATCCCCAATTTGTGCATTACCTCTGGGTCGTTCATCCCGATCCTTTCTGGATCTAGATGCGGATGAGCCTACATCACTGCTTGGTGGTCTATAATCTGACCTAGTATTTTCAAACCTGGGGCGAGTTTCGCGTCCTGATGGTCCTAAGTAAGGATCGTACCTGTTTTTACCTAATCTCTTGTCTGATTCGGATCGCCTGGATCTGGAATGATCTTCGTCTTTTGATCAAGCAATAATATCTTCTTCTATTCGAAGTTTAGTACTGTACCTGTTATATACATCATTCCACTTTGTAGCTGGGAATTCCCTCAAATATTCTTTGAGTCTCTTTGTGGCTTCTGAGCTTTTGTCGTTTAGATTACTCGCGAATGCCATGGATGCCCAATTATCAGGTACTCTGGGTAATTGCATTCTTTCTCGCTAGAACCTGTCTAAAAATTCACGGAGTAGTTCTGTGTCTCCTTGCTTGATTTTAAATATGTCCTCCATTCTTTTCTCGACTTTTTGTGCACCAGAGTGTGCTTTTATGAAAGAATCTTCAAGCTCAGCAAAAGAATAAATAGAATTTTTAGGGAGAAGAGAATACCAAGTTAGGGCTCCTTTGGTAAGTGTTTCTCCGAATTTTTTGACAAGGACTGATTCAATCTCTTGTTTCGTTAAGTCGTTGCCCTTTACTCCGGTGGTAAAAGCAGTCATATGGTCGCGTGGGTCAGTTGTTCTATCATACTTAGGAACGTCAGACGTTTTAAACTTCTTGGGTATAGTCAAGGGTGTTGCGCTTGGTTTCCAAGGTTGTTGAGAGTATATATCAACATCAATGTCCTTGATAACAGGTGGTACTCCAGGAATTTGCTTGATTCGATTGTTTTGTTCCTTCTTCTGTTTCTGTATGGTTAGCAGTAAATTTTGTAATTCAGAATTATTAGTCATACCTGGTCTCGCTTCGAGAGATTCGTTATGAGTGTCACCCCTTACTGAGTTTGCCAACCCAGAATGAGGATTTTCCACGGTGACAGTATTGTTTGGAGGTAGTGTTAGCGCTGCAGGTGGTGCCGCCGAAAGTCTCCTTGCAAATTCTTGCAAAGCTTGTCCCACGTACTCTGCAATCATTTGCTTTATTCGATCTTGTTCTAGCGTTTGCTCATTGTTATTGCGGTTGTTATCAGCTCTTTCCGGGGATGGTTCCCTTGAACCGCGTGGGTTTCCTTGAGGTGATGGAACTGGGGTTCCATTCCTCTGCTGGTTGTTGTTGTTGGACTTTGACATAGTTTAGAGGATATCAATTGAAAAGCAAATTAAGATTATCAGATTCCCGGTAACGGAACCAATTTGTTTAACCAAAGAATTAGATCCTTTGACCAAAGCTATTTTTAGGATGAACGCGGGTTACTAATAATCAAGGAAATATGATTAAATAAAGAAGAATAAGTAAAAGGCAATAGTATGATGCTCAGAAAGTAAAATGTAACTGTAATTGTTGTATAAAGGTTACATAACGTATGAATCATTAATTGAGGATTCCTGAATCTGCCCGTAGCTCTGTCTGGATTCATTCTGACTGTGTCTCTTTCCTTTCTCAATCAGGTAGAGTTTCCCGTGGCTGATTACCTCGTAGGTTTATTGATTTGCGGCTCTTTGTTCTGTACCTCTTTATAGAATCATATTCAGCTGCCGCGTTTTCCTTGGTCCACGTAGCTGGCTGAGTTGTCATGAATCACTTTGCGTGTGAAACTCTTTTTTACCAATACAGTATATCCAGTATAGCTCCACTCGTTTCTAAATATGGTTTCCCTAGGATAGAGGGGACCTCCATGTTCTATTTTATACTCATCACTATGAAATCTACATGAAATACGAACTTATCTACCTGCACTAAGACATTTTCCGCTATCTCCTCGGGTATTAAAGTCGTTTGGTCTGCCAACTGCAAAGATATGGGCACCGGCCTTATCTCTCCAATCTCACGTTTCAACTTCCTGTAAATAGACGAAGATATTAAGTTAATTAAGGCACCAGAATCACATAAAGATTTATCAAATTTAATAGAGCCTAATGAGCAAATTATAGTAAAACTCCATGGATCTCCACATTTTTGTGGAAGTTTATTTTGCAAGATAGCACTGCAATGCTTTGTGAGCTTGACCACTAATGTCTCCTCGATCTTCCTTTTATTTGTAAGGATCTTCTTCAAGAATTTTGCATAAGCTGACATTTGGTAAAGCACCTCTGTGAATGGCAAATTTACATTAACATGTCTCAGTATATCTAGGAAACTCTCAAATTGTTTATCCAGTTTTTCTCTATAAAGCTTTTGGGGAAAAGGTAAAGTAGGCATGTGCTTGGTCTCTTAATTAGATTTATCCCTTCTCGAAATATCCTCCTACTTCTTCTTGTGAGCTCCCTTCTTTCCTTTCTTCTTCTTATCAACTCCATTTTTCAGTTGCTCCCCAATTTATTTTTCAGGTAGACTCTCTTTTTGGACCGGAGTGGGCTCTTTCAACACTTGCTCGCTTCTCAGAGTTACAACATTTACATTTTCTTTGGTATTCTTTTCAGTATCGGCTGGCAGAGTACCTGGGATCCTCTCAGATAATATAGTTGAAATTTGTCCCACTTGTCTCTCCAAGTTACGGAAACTTGTTCCCAGTTCTTTGATAGTTGTACCATGAGCATCCAATCTCTCATATGTTTTGACAATGAATGACTTCATCAGATCTTCTAACCCAGACTGAATTGGTTGTTGAGTCTCAAACTGCGGCCTCTGTTGATTCACAAAACCAGGAACTCCTTGAAATCTGGAGTTGTTTTGTTGCCATGCATTTTTTGTACCCCTAGATGAACTCCATGAAAAACCGTGGTGCTTCTGACCCATTGCATTGAAGTTATAATTACCCACAACATTAACTTCCTCCATTGAATCTTGACACTCATGAGTAGGGTGCACTCTTCCACATATGTCACAAGCTGCATGAGGCTCATTATGTATTGAAGCTAAGGTTAGATTACTTATCTCCTTATCCATATCATCAAGTTGTACCTGCGCATATGTGCTAGCATCAACCGGGTGAACACTATTCGCCCTTGTTCTTTCAACACTTTCAGAGGACCACTGATTTGCATCTACATACAACTTATCTAGAATAGTGACTATCTCCTTTGGAGTCTTCTTCATCAATGGACCGCCCGCCACGTTGCTCAATGTCCTGCGTGAAGTAGGTGTCAATACATCTCTAAAATCCTGGAGTTGCATCCACAGTTCTATTCCACTATGCTGACACTTACGCACTATTTCTTTGAACCTCTCCCAAGCTTCAAACACAATTTCAATCTCATACTGATAGAAGTTGTGGATTTACTGTCTAAACTTGCCCGTTTTAGCTGAGGAGAAATATTTAGCTAGAAATTGTTTGTTCATCTCCTCCCGTGTTCTAATTGATCCCTGGGGCAAGCTTCTTAGCCAATGTTTTGCATCATCTTTGAGAGTAAAGGGAAATGCCATTAGATAAACTGCATCTTGTGAAACACCATTATATTGAAAGGTGTTCATGATCTCCTTGAAGTCCAATAGATGATTGTTTGGATATTCGTTCATCTTTCCTCTGAAGAGACGACAGTTTTGCAGAGTTTGAAGCAACCCTTGCTTCAATTCGAAATTATTCGCTGCCACTGGAGGTGGCCGAATGCTGGATAAACCTTGGTTGTAAACCGGTCTAGCATAATCACCAAGTGGTCTCCCTTGGTCTGGGGCTATGTATCTGAACTGGTCTGGAACCAATAGTTGATTCTGAGTTAGTCTTCGAGCTCTCTCCTTCTCATAAGCAATGTGTGCATCTCTTAGTGTTGCTTCTTCAGCATCTCTTGCGGCCTTCTCTCTGAGCTGGGTTGCCTATCTCGCGGACAAATAAATATTATCATCATTTCCCGCCATCTTTTCGTTGGTTGAAAGATTGCCCAATCGTCTCTGTATTCTAGGGAAGATTTATTTCCTTCCTCAAGTGTCGTGGATGTTTCTCGATTTCTAGTTCGTATGGTAGCGATTCCTTCCCAGAAGATCGGGTCATGCACCAATCTAACCAGTAGCATGCGCACAGTCAAAGAACACCCAAACATAACAAGAGAAAAATAAAATAAAAAGAAAAGAAAAATTCCTAAATTAGCACTACAAACCATTTCAAACACTATTGATTGTCAATCCCCGGCAACTATGCCAAGATTTGATGAGCTTGAAACACACACTAAATATGTTTGCTAGTCGAATATAGTAATTTAAAATATCGTATCCATGGATTGGAGTTAAACAGTTATTATCGTAGTTTGTAGTTAGGTTGTTATCCAAGATGATCAACAATTAAGCTTTGTGTAATTTAAACTAAAATTAACTAAGAGTCTAAACTATAGGCTAATGACAATCAACGCAAGTATTAAGCAAAGAAGGTTATCAATTGGGAGAGAATAGGGTTTATATGATAGGTGCAAGACAAATGTTTGGGATTTAACTCTAGATAATGCACTTTTAATGTTCAAGTGAGTCTCTTGAATTCACTTGGTTATTAGTTCAATTGATTAATAAAAACTTCTCTCTCGATTAAGTCTTAACCTCATGAAATGAACCAATTTTAAGCACGTGAAGATATGAAAGAAATAGTAGTGGCTTGGTCTTTAGAAGAACCTCTATCGATTATCCTCCTAACTAAGTTTATCACAATTCAACTAGCCTCTTCCGATTACTAAGAAAAATTAATGACTTCAACCAACAAAATATAATACAACGCTATCATAAGTTAATGCCGCTCTCGATTACACGAACAAGTGAATAAATAATAGTTAAAATGTCACGGCCCAAACTTGGGGAGCGCGACCGACGCTCAACCGAGTGAACCCGGCCGAGCAAGCCTGTTAGACTTCCTTCTACCCAAACTAATACATGAATAAAGAGGAGATGTACTCCATTAATCAAACACTAAGTAGTTTTCATTAGCAACTTCCATTTCATTTTCGTTAGTAGCTTCATTCATAATTTCGAAAATATTACAAGTTTATAGATATGAAGAAAAAACGTGTTTGCTAAATACCAACATTGCTAGTTTTGACTCCCAACATCAACCACCACCCACAACTTGTCTACGGAGCCTCCAAGTACAACTGAAGAGTGATTTGGAAATGTCGGCAACAAGACTGCGTCTATACCTTAATACACAAAGTGACAACAATATAAACAAAATATATAACACATGACCCCAGAATGAAGTGGGGCTCACCGAGTCCGCTGAGAAGAGGATACAACACCATATGTGATCAACATTGTCCGCTAGGGAATCACCTACATCCATTTAAAGATGCAGCGCCCCCGGCAAATGGGACGTTAGTATTGTCGAATAGTACTAGTATGTAAAACTAAAACACTTTCTCAATAGAATGAATAGTAATACAAGGGAAACAATCAAGAAAGCAATATGAGATGCAAATAAAACTAAAACATCAAGTCAAGGATCACATAGATTTTCAAATCAATATTAGGTTGGGTGATTCTTGGTGTCAATGTACCACAATCCACAATACCATCGTGTTTTTACACATCGGCTAAGCCATCTCATTTGAGACATCAACCATATTCACAATTTCATCCACAATACCACTGTGTTTTTACACAGAGTCCGATCTCGGCCCGATCGGCTAGCCATATCATTTGAGACATCAACCATATTCACAATTTCATCCACAATACCACTATGTTTTTACACTGAGTCCGATCTCCGCCCGATCGGCTAAGCCATATCATTTGAGACATCAACCATATTCACAATTTCATCCACAATACCACCGTGTTTTTACACGGAGTCCGATATCGGTCCGATCGACTAAGCCATCTCATTTGAGACATCAACAATATTCACAATTTCATCCACAATAACACCATGTTTTTACACGGAGTCCGATCTCGACCCGATCGTCTAAACCATCTCATTTGAGACATCAACCATATTCACAATTTTATATTTCTTTCCCATCTTTTCAATACAATTGCACGAGTGGCCCCAGTTATAAAGTTATTCTTGGCGCTTGACCGTATTTCATATTTCACACTTTCATTTCTTTACTTTCCAATGATCACCATAAGTTGATTAGTTATGGAAACTTTAAGCACAAAGGTTTCTTCCCAAAGAATGGGGCATACCAACCAGTAATAGAAACACACATCAGGATCATAAACAATCAATACACCATATATTCTTACAATTCTCTTTCCCATAAATGACCACGTACAATTTCAATACTTTAGTGTATAATGACTCGAATAACACTAGATATATTTATAAAGCAAATCATTATTTAAAACAGCCACTTATGGTCATAAGTTGAGTATAAAAGCTTTTAGGCAATTCATTTTTATGTCATTTATGAACAGTTACGTCGAGGTCCATTTCATGATCTGTCTCAGATATTCTCATTTTATTGGTACCACTAGTCACAATTTGTCACGCCCCAAACTAGGGGAGGCACGACTGGCACTCGATACTGTATTCGATCGAGTTAGCCACTAAACATACTAGCTAACTAAACTATGGGCCCAACAAATCGGGCAGCACAACATCTGAAATACTAAGCCTGGACCGTTAAGGTCATGACCTGAATAATAATAAGCCAAAATAATAAAGTACTAGCTGGCCGACGAGGCCGCAACTGAAGACATACATGCCTACACACATATAAATACATGCCAAGCCTATGGGCTGGAGACTGAAAGCTGCAAAAAGAAACCCAGAATACTGTGTCCAAAAGGCCCCGACTATACCCAAAATATACAACAAAAGTAACCATCCTATGGAAGCTCCAGGAAGAGGTGGAGCTTACCAACTCACAAATGAACCCCGAAATCCTAGCGGAGGGGTCGATCAGAGTCCCTACCTGGACCTGCACGCACGAAACAAAAATGCAGTGTCCCCAGGCAACGGGACATCAGTACGAATAAAAATGTACTGGTATGTAAGGCAGAAAGTAGAATCATACATAGCTGATGTAAAAAGGGTTATAGAGATACCACCTGACACTGAAACTCTGATAGCCTCCATGGCTGACATCCGACCTCATAGTAATCAAATATGCATGGTATGCTCGTGTAATCGTATGTCGTGAATACATATATATTGATGCAAATGCATGACATACCCAACCAAATGCTAGCAATGGCGGTCTCTCACGGTAGCTAACCGATATCATATTGCCAACCTGTGGCCATTTGTACAATATATATAGTCTTTCGGGCAAATAGGCCCCTTACCTCCGATTATAGCTCGAAGTCCATGCATAATATGCCATGTATGTTATGAACTTTGAATGCACATAATAGGACATAACAAGAACTTAGCCAATCTTGGCTCATTGGTACTCTTATTCTCATAATCTCATAATCACCTTCGTATCGCATACAAATGTCTCGTGGAACCTCATATGTTTTTGTTTTTATTTTAAATAAGCTTGAAAACTTAACTCGACTTTTAGAAAGATAACTTAACTCTGAAGATGTTCTAAGGTGNAACAAGGAAGAATGACTGATCGCAAATACTAAATGCCTTTATTTTTAAGTCACACAACCCAAATACGAATAAGAGTTCATATATATGGACATATAGTTAAGAAAGCCGACAAAATGACATATATAGATGCCGAATACCCTATTTAACCGAACAAGTTGAATATCAACCTAATAGCATCATGAACTACTTAAGCTACCGATCCCAATGCCTTTCTCAGAAGGTCTTTCTAGCAATAGAATAGTAAAATACCACATTTGGCGTCTTAGGAATTTTCCAGAATTCGTGCTAAAAGGAAGGACGGAGCATAGCCTTAACATACCTCTCCAACGAACGTCTAAATGCCGGTAGTTCCTTCACGAACGTTGTTCCTTACGTCCTAAGCTTCGCAAACACTATATATATGCAGCTTATACGCACCTATAAACAGTTCATAATTGAGTTTAAATCGGCAGATTTTCCATATGAACCTAACTTGACGAAACGTCCGTAGAACTTTGTAAAAACGATCATAAAAGAGTCCGAAGATGATTACCTTGGCAAACCAAGTATAAAGCTTGAAGAAACNATAAAAACGATCATAAAAGAGTCTGAAGATGATTCCTTTGACCTAAAGCTTTAGTTTTGTTCCTTGATATTACCACAAATTTTCAGTCTTATTCTCCCAATGTGCTATACCCGATCATATATACCTAATATAACCACGCCACGTTACGTATATTACGTAAGAGAAGAGAGAAAAAAACACATGGGTCTCACACAATTATAACTTAAGTTCTTGGCACGTTGGAGGTTGGACACATTATATTTCCCCAATTCACTTATTTTATTTTCAAGCATCATAAGAGATTAACAACAACAGGATATTTTCAATCAAGGCTTTAGGCACACATATGAGCAATTAAGAGTCTCAAGCATATTGAGTTTTTCTCACACAATTTGGCATACTAGCTTTCATTTGGAACACGACTCAAGCCATAACATTTTAATACGAAAATCATACTTTGAACATATATCTTTCGACATAAGGCTCATTCGGAATAGTCAAATTTATAGGAGATAACCCGGAATATAGAAATTAGGAATCTTAAGCCAACCATACTTGAACTTATGGGAACATTATGTACTTCTATTCTAAGAGAGAAAGTTTAGCCAACATACCTCAAATTTTCCCCTTAATGGTACTACAATGATCAACTACACTAAGAAACTTCAATCTACAATAACAACAACCAATGGGAATAATATTAATAACAAATTCCACAGTTTAGGCCATTTAGACACTTTATCAAATACCTAGTAGGCATGAATCTCTACATCTCTTAACCATAGAATTAGTCCATCCCGCTACCACCATTTACCAACAATTTATCCCACCATCATTCTTCAGTAACTTATAACTTCCAACATCACATGCTTGTCCATCCATCCACACCCACCAACAAAATTCCATCAAATAATCATCTTTCAATCTCTACAATGGCTAAGTTTTTAAATTGGGAAATTTTGACTTCCAATCACCATCATGTAGGTTCCAATATCCAATTCTTACTTATATTCCCACATTAAACCCATGCATATAAGTCTAAGGGTGTAGGATTACCCTTTGGAAGATATCTTGCAAAACCCTACTTGAGTTCTTGAAGGAATTTCTTGAAAATCTAAGGATTTCATAGTGGAATGAGTTTTTTCTAATGTGGTAATGATAGGATTTACACCAATATAATGGGGATTTCTTACCTTGAAGATGGGAGGAGTTGGGTGTCTTGAGATAGTGGAGGAAAGCTCTATAATTCGCCCAAGTGAAATGGGGGAAACAAGCCCATGAAATGACTTTAAAAGACATGAAGCTGGGGCGCACCCAGTCTCGTGAAGCGAGCCTCACTTCGCTACCCGCAGCATACAAGGGAAGACAGGATCCGCGCCCGGTCTGGCAAAGTGACCCGTACTTCGATGTCCGCCAAAATAGCTGGGTGATCTAACTTTGGTGATTTGATCATAACTTTTAGTAGGAATGTCCAAATAACGAATGGCATGATGCGTTAGAAACTAGACTCGAAGGGTTACACCCCAGAGGCAAAATTCATAGGAAATATATTTATATTATGAGAGTTATACCCATTTAAAGTCAAGTGTTGTGCAAATTTGGACACCTATTTTACTTAACATCTCCAACACGCTCCAAACAACTTCTACCCACTTACAAACCTCCTTAATATGTCGTAAAACACTCTCCATATGTATTTTCAAGTCAAAATAATATGGTTCTATCCCATAGGTCTCCTTTAATACTCGTATACATTATTTCTAAATACCATTGGCGCACTTTTAAAAGCTAAAATCAATAAAAAATCTTAATGGGTCCTTACATAAAACATTCAAAACGATTCAATACATAAAACTAGAGTTAATTATCCACAAACAGGAATAAATATACCAAATCCATCAAACCCTAAAGAGAACTACTCCATGGATATGGAGTAATTCATCATAACAATGTTTAAGTTAAAGGTAAACATAAAACAATCCAAACCTTTTCTTGAGTGAGGATTGAATGATGAAATCCTTGAGTTTTTGCTTCTCTACCTCCTCCTTGGCTTACTTAGGTCTTATATGTGTCAGAAGTCTAGAAAATACCATTTTTCCATGTATTTGTACCAAGTAGGGTCGGGACTAGATGAAATTTCTTTTTCCTAGTCGAAATAGGAAAACATGCAAACTTAGGGGTCGTTTGGTAGGGTGTATAAGAATAGTGCGGAATAAAGTGTATTAGTAATGCATGGATTAGTAATGCATGGGTCAGTAATGCAAGCATTAGTTATGAAGATATTATTTCTTATCTATTGTTTGGCGTGGTGTATTAAAATTATAATGCATTGCATAATTTTTAAGAAAAATAGATATTTACAAAAATGCTCTCCATATTCTCGAGCTTTTAGGGACTTAAGGACAATTTTATCTTTAACCATACTAATGCATGCATTAGCATTGGTATTACTAATGCCATGGTTTTCTATGCATTACTTATGCATAGGATAATGTCAAGTATGATGTATAACTAATGCAAGTATTAGTTATACGCAGGTTAAAAAAATGTACCAAACAAGGTATTAGTAATGCATAGAGCTAATGCTTGCATAAGTTTTTCTAATACCTCCTACCAAACGACCCCTAATAGCTTTTCATGCGACGCACTATGCGTAACAGGGTGCGTCGCATTAGTACTTTTCCTGACATATCCCAAAAACCCAGTCTCTGAAGTTTCCTATTTTCTGACATAATTTTATAGTGATGCGTAGTGCGTCGCATTAGTGTATGTTTTCAGCAGTTGCTTCGTCCTTGATTTTTGACATCCAGAGTTGGTCCTCGACCCCTGAACAAGATCCCGGATTATTCCTTTGGGCTTTTACTCAGACTTCAAAGCTCCAAATAGCTCGAATTAGTTCCACAAGATCTACATAACTTGGAATCACTCCTACAAGGCATAAAAACACAATAAGTGCAAACTACTACCAATTAAAGATCAAACACAAGCAAAGTGCGGTGAATTAAAGTGCAATAAGTGACTAAAATACGAGATTATAGACTACCATCAACCTCTCACTCTATGGCACTCCCTTTCTCTAGAACTATCAGGTTTTTGCTTCAAAAGTGGCCATTTACTTCAATAATCGAAATAGGAAAGGGTAAAAAAATTAGAAAAATGAAGCCCCAATGCAGATATGCGATCGCATAACGCTTCTACGGTCCGCGAAATGGCTCTCCGGAACTAGGCACTTCTGCCTCACTCCGTGACCGGTCTACGGTCGCATAATACGCCACAGAACTTCCCTACGAATTTATTTTTGCGAGATTTGCGATGGGTATGCGGCCCGCAAAATGATTATGCGGCCGCATAATAGACCGTATAATGGTCCAAAAATTTGCCCAGATTTCTATTTCAGTCTGCGACAAATCTATGGTTCACAGATAAGTTCTGCAACCATAATGGACCGCAGAAATACCTTGCACTTCCAAAAAATTCTTCAACTTCCCAACGCACTGTTCAACCCAAAAAGTTTGAATCGCTACAATCATCAATCCATAAGTCTACCACGTCATCACGAAACCCCGGGTTATAGGTGAAATTTCACGGGGCCTTACATAGTTCTATTCCATTCACTAGCATCTTTTGTAAGAAAGTCAATAGTTTCTAATAAGCTGAGCGATGCCAGCTATGGCGAAGAATATGGATAAACTCAGCGTGAGAAGTCCAGATAGTTTCAAATAAAAAGAGTTTATTGGTTGGGGTATGCTAGGAGTGGAAGGATAGAAGTAAAGGGTTATGATCAGAATATGTTATAAGCAAGTGGCGAACAATGCTTCAGAAATAAATTTAGCCAATCATATATAGCAAGTATCCTGTCAAGTATTTCTAATATATCGCAACCATATTGACGCTTATTTGTCAAAGTGTATTTACAACATGTACAAGATCAACTAAATGGCAATAATTCAAATAGTCAGCAAACATATTTGAATGAAGGTTACTAATTTTTCGGCCTCCAAATTTTTTTGTAGAGCGCAAGATTTCATTGAAATCTCCCCCAACGAGCCAAGGGCCTTTATACGTATCGGCTAAATACATAAGATTACGCCATAATAATTATCGTGTGTGGTGGTGTGAACTGGCATAGATAGCAGAAAAAGCCACTTTTGAGGGTTGGAAAATACTTGGATATTGAAATGTACCTCTTGTTCAGTCATAGCAATGCTTTAAACGACTAGTAAATTATCGTGCCAAAGTATAACAATACCACCCGCTTGAGCAGTAGCCGATACTTCATAAGAGTTAGTGAAATGATAATCATCACGTAACACAATGTGATCATGCATATGAGTTTCAAATAATACAACTAAAGTCGGACCATGATAGTCTAGTAGTGAACGAAAATTATGACGAATCTCATTATTATGTTCTCGTGCAAGAGAGTGGGGATGAGAACTATCGAGTATTCCCTTATTACTGGATTTTAGAGTGGGGCGTATGGTGAGGGAATATTTGGTCATGTTTGTTTGACATTTGCATCGATATTTTTTTGTGTATGGCTCCTTTAGAACAAAGCTTTGGAGCATGTCTAGTAGTGCTTGGGTGATTCTCGTTTCTGTGAGTTCCAACAAAGTTGTTGCTAGGTCTTGTTATTGGCCGCGACGTCTAGTTCGAGAGGTAATGGTGCAGGAGGATTCAAGGGACTGGGAGGGTATAACAGTGGGGTCGTTGGGCTGGGTGTTGGTGTCAATAAGTCCACTAGAATGGTGAGGTTCTGATAGGGGTACATGGTGTCAAGATTTGCCTTAAGATTGGGGGGTGGTGGTGGTAGAAATGGATTTCGAATATTGGAAGAAGTGTGTGAGTTCATTTCCCAATGGGAGCGTCCAAATGCATCCCTCCCCAGCCACATTCCCTCCGAAACTATCTGTGCTAAGTAAGATGGATTTTGGAGTACTCTTATTATCTCTTGTTTGTTGATTGCGAGATAGAAGAGGAGAGCTTGGCCTTGGACACCTTGTTCTGGCCATGATTATGGAGGAAGGTCTGAAATCGTTTGGGTTACATAAAGTGGAAGGTAAGTGGGGGGAGATTGTCCATGGGAGATGGTTTGTGATATTCTCTGAAGTGACAAGGGAGTGGAGGTTGAATTGTGTTTCTGTAAGTGTAGTGATGGTGAACGTTGCATGGGAGTTGGTTTTACGAAGGGAATAAGTAGTATGAATATTATTATTATCTGATGAAGGAAGATTCGATGAGTGGATGCGTGTATCGACAGTGTAGGTAGGGTCTGTAGGGGGTAGGCTGGGTGAGTCATCAGAGTTATTGACGTGTTGGTGACTAGAAGAATAAGCGGAAGGTGATAAAGGGTGCGTGGAATTTACAGGAGGTGATTCTGTGAAAAAAAAGTTTCACTGGTGTTATGAAATCATTTGGAATTACAGAGGGAGGTGTGGCTAAGAGATGTTGGTTGTGTATACAATCTGCATGTGGGAATATTTTTGTATGTTGTGGGATTTGATGTGGGCTCTCAGTAATCAAAGATGGGGGTGGCTTGCTAGCTGTGGGAGAGGCTGATGAGTTTGTGGATGGGGTAACTGGTAGTTGAAGTTGGGCTTGACCAGCTAGGTTTTGGGCTTGAGGTATAGGGTTGTGGACTGCAGAATTCGCAGGTTTATTATTAATTAAAGAAGGAATTGCAGTGGGTGGAGGATTATGAGGATTAAGAGATAGCTGATGGAGTTGATTTGTTTCTTTTGAGTCCTCGTTAATTTGAAGAATAGAGAGAGTATTAGAATTAATAAATCAAGGCTTAGACGAGGTGGTGATTGGATGGGGAGGGTTAGAGTACGTACATGGACTGCATGTGGGTGCCTCCACTGCATTGAAAGTGGTTATGTGCTCGCCAGTGGTGCAATGTTCAATCGATTCTTGTTGGGGTTGTATATCAGAAGTTGTTGTTGTGCTGAGGTGCGGATTTTAACTTTTTGAGGGAATTTCATTGTTTGCCAAGGAGAATCAGTGATGGGTGGTTAGGTGTATTTGGGCGGAGAAACGACTGGATTTGAAGTGGATGGTACATAATGAGTAGTGGGAGTATTACCTAGAACATGATAGTGTCGGCTTTTGCAGTGTGGCCGAAATGCCCACATCGAATACAAAGAAGATTTAAGCTTGCGTAGAGAATTGTTTGCTTATGATTACGAATATAGATCTGTGGTTTTAAAGGTTTTTCGAGTGGAACTTCGACACAAATGCGAGCCTATCTTCCCCTTATAATGGATGAAGTGCAAGTATCTATCTTTAATTATTGTCCCAATTGGTTTCCAACTTTGTGTAGAATTGTTAGATCATAATATTCAGTTGGCAATTCTGGTAGTCTGGCCCAAATAGCATAGTAATTACTGGACAATTGATGAGACAAATTTAGGCTTCCATCGACACATGGATAGAAAGTGGCTCAGTATAAACCATGGTCCATCGGGTAGAGTACGTAACATATTGTTTTCATGGTGAATTTAATAAGAAAAAGTCATAACCTAGATCAATGAGATGTAGTGATTCAGTTGGTTTCCAAAGGGATTGTAGTTTAGTTTTTTAAAGTTGATGCCCAGTGGCCTTGCCAAATAATTTGATGATGATAGAAAATTTCCAAGGGGAATAAAGTCGAACCTTTTCATTTGTAAAGAGTGGAATGAATTCTTCTGAGTCATGTGTATTGTTTGAGTAGTCGTCCAAATCGATATCGAGTGGATCAGGTTTAGGGGTGGCGGGAGGGGCATTATATCATTTGGTGAAGTGGAGAGGAGTGTTTGGAGAAAGGTGAACTTTTGTGAAATGGGAAGTGGTAAGTCTAATTGCATAGCTGGAGAATCTAGTGGGTCTGAGGAATGTGTTGAAGTTGGGGGAGAAGGTGACGGATTCATGGTGTTGGGGTAATCAATGAAAGAAGAAGATCATGAAAGAAAGAAGATGTTGGGATGTGGTAGGGATTGGGGTAGAAAGCATTTTCGCTACCTTATTTGCCATATGAATGTGTTTCAGTTAAAAGCCCAATGTCCAGAGTTGTAGTACGCGTCTGGACATAAAAAAAATAAAAATTGAAAAAAATTAATTTTTGCAATTAAATTAAAAAGAATATTTAAAAACTAAAATTGTATCTGAACATGCACTTCACTTTAAAAAAATATTATAAATTTATGAGATTAAAAAATTATTTATTTGAAAATCAAATTTGAAACTAATTGAGTTAATTGTATAACCAAACATTGATTTGAAAAAAAGGAAAAAATATTTACAAACAACTTAAAAACTCTTTGTGAAGTTCATGTTAACAGACAACTTAAAACATCCAACAATTCTTTTCTAACTTCAAGTTCATATACTTGGTAGGCGCTTGGGCATAAAAAATATAATTTTTGGAAAATGTAGTTTTGGAGTTAGGCTCAAAACAGATATTTGAAATTTTGCTTGGATATAAATTTCACTTGAAATAATATTTTAGTTTTTGTAAGTGAAATAAATTTTTATTTTTACTTGAAAAAGTGGGGTAACTCCACTTTTTCAAAGTTGAAACTCATCTTTTTTTTTTAAACGAATAACTCAATACGAATACATGACCATATAATATTTTAAAGATGAGTTTCAGAAGAACAAAAAAATCTTTACAAAAGGGTCCTTAGTATTTCTAATTTAAATAGATTACAAATATTGTCCAAATGCCTACATAACTCCAATGGCATAACTATCTTATTCTAGATTTATCTTAGTATGACAACTATTACACTTTGAGTCTCAAGCTAGTTAAAATAAGCTATCTGAATACTTATTGACCATTCGTTTTTTCATTAGTCATGCCAAATAAAACTTATACAAAATAAAAAATAAAAATAAAAGCAACATGAGTTCTGTACATATTATTATTGACATAATTTTTTTGATATGCTTGAAAGACTCTTAAAAAGCACATGGCTTAAAATTATTTTACGAATATTACTTACACATGTCGCTAACTAATTGGTGTCATATATAGATTTTCTTCCTTTTATTGTGTCCTATTTCTTACTAAGTATGGATTTAAAGAGGACGTACGTCTTTCGAGATAATTTTCTTTCTCTGATGAATATACTATATTTATTTGTTTACCTTTAAAATTGGATAACAATTAAACTTATAAGTGGTTTTAAAGATATGTGATTTCACCTAGCACAAATTGACAGATATGATAATTAATGCTAGAAATTGACTGTAAAATAAAGCAAACCAGTATATAAATGCAATTTGGCCCTCGAACCGACTGAGAAATAGTTAAGAAATATGAACTAAACTGAAGAACAAGAGATTTAAGAGAGACACGTGTTATATTGCTTTGTTATGCGAGAATTGGATGATTATAAATTATTAGAGCCCCCCAAAAACGAGGGGACTATCTGTATACAGTTAAAACCGGGCTCATCCAATTTTATGGATTAACCGATATCAGGATGGTGGGCAAAGGATCATCCCCGTGTTATATATAGTAGAGAAATTCTACATATGTTACAATTCTAAATACAGAAGGAAATCACATGATTGGCTAAATAACCATTCTTGATTTGATCCGTTTCGCGATTTCCGCCACGATCCTCGACCGGTCACGGATATCTCGGCTTTCCGTTAGCGTGCTATCTTCGGTCTTGCTCGTGTCCATCATGTTTGGTCTCGTCATTACTGGTCTCAATCTCGATAGGTACTTCGAATCCTGAGCTCGGTACCACATCTTCATGTCTCGATTTGATATAATACGGGGCTAATCCTCGGCCCACTATCCTGGTCTCGGTTAATCAACAAAATCGGGTGAGTCCGATTTTAACCGTATACAATAGTCTCCTCGTTTTTTGGAGTGTAATGACAAGAAACGAATTGAGTCATCGATCTTTACCCCGATTTGTCATGACGTCATCACCATGATGTAAGCGGCATAGGTGACCGAAACGTCCCGTCGGTATAGTTCCCTAGGTATTTAATGTGCGTCAGTTGATGCTCGACCACTGCCAGTTTTGAACCGTCTTCGTGAAACCCATAAATAGGTCCCTTTTCTATTCTTTCAAACTTTACTTTCAATCTCTTCTACTCCAATCTTCAAAGCTGTCTGCATTCTTCAAGCTTTTCATATTCAAATCTTTAAGTTCCATTGTTGATTGTTGATCCCTTCTAAAACGCCAAATATTATAATCTCCATTCTTCTTTGCCCTTAAAACATAATGGCGTAAACTTCTAAAAATGTCCCACAAAAAGAAACCGCCTCCTCATCTCGGCCGGACGACGAGAAAACAACGGTAGAGCCACGCCCGATGAGTGTATTCCTGGGGTGTGTGTTATTAGCTCTGACTTTAAAATCGAGAAAACCTCATCGGTCCCCGGTCGATGCGAATCGGTATCGCGATACATATGCTCGATATCCGAGAATTTCCTTAAACAAGTGAAGAAATATTGTAACTGGGAAAACAAAGAAGCCGTGATAGCAGCCCCTGAAGAACACATCACTACCCATGTGGAAGGGTTCTTGAGTGTTTACACTCACCCTTTCACACTAGGTCCCCTCGATCCAGTCATCGTGGACTTCTGCAGAAAGTACCAAGTAACCCTCGAGAAAATCCACCCCTCTTTCTATAGGATTGTAATATTGCTCCGATTCTTTGTGAGCAAAATCGACGGGCTCCCTTTCACCCTCTATCACCTTATAAGGTTGTATAGCCTTCGACTCTACCGAGGTGAGCTAATAAAGCTTCAATGCCTGGCTACCAAGACACTTATATCGAGCATAGATGAGGACAAAGATCGAGGTTGGATAGGTCAGTTCGTCCGAGTGAAGAACTCAGAGATGATTTCGGCTGAGAGCAAGCCATTTCCCGAGATGTGGAATGTGAAACGTAAGTATGATTCCATTATTAGCTTCTGTTTGTCATTTTTATTTCTTCATTTTTCCTTAACGTAATATTTTCTCAATGTAGTTGTTGCTTGGATGGCGGATGTGGTCCCTCACCTCGAGAGCTGGGTCAGGAGCCTGGTCTCGACATTTACATATGATGAGCGCGCATGGCGCGATCTGTCAAAGGGCCGGTGATAGGCTAAAAACCATGGTAAGTCTCATTCTTGTACTCAATGATTTACTAAAATGCCTCTCCAAGCTTACTCGGTTTCCTTTTTTTGCAAGTCTTGGGAAAGATGCAACCATGAGTCCCCCCGTCCGGCGATGAAGAAGCCCACTACCCATCTCGAAGCCAACTAAAGAGGGCAATAGAAAAAGGGCCTCGACTTTTGAAGGGAAAGAGGCGAAAAAGAGGGTGGCTCGTAAGCCAAAAAAGAATGTCATTCCCTTGTATGTGGAGTCAACCCAGCTCCTAAGGGAGGAAGAAGAATAATAACAAGAAAAGGAGGACGATTTCGGTCTGGTGGCTCGAGCACAAGCTAATACCGAGGGTCAAAAGGCCACCAGATCGGTCGAAGTTGGAAATATTCTGCCTCGATCTGACGAGGTCCAAGAGGGGGATTCGGTTGGAGTCCCTAAGTCGACTAGAGCTGAAGTTGCCTCACCTTGGGGTGAGAAGGCGACGGAAATGGCTATGGAGCCCGGTGTTTAGGCTCCTCGAGATGGAGAGAACGCCCCAAGAGACCCACTTGGCGCATTAGAAATTGAAGACTCCCCGTCGCTTCCTTCATTCTCCGAGGAAATGATTCGGGAGGCGCTCGGGCCATGAAGACTCCTTATGTAGAAGGAGACCACAGAGGGGAGGACCCTTTCTGTGGTTATTTCGTTGTGGTCAACGATGCCACTGTCCCGAGTTACTTGGAGGTACCGAAGAAGGACTCAGGCAAAACTTCCTCGAGTTTCGGATTGATCAGCTAGTTCCCGGCCCCTAGTGTTGATCCCGGGTGCAAACGAATGATCGCCATCACGGTCCTAGAGGATGCACGAGTTTTTGCATCCCCCGTAGCGATGGCTAGCTATCTTCGTAGTTTGGTCACAGAGGAAGACCAAGCTCTGATGGACGAGGTGAGAGCGCCTTGTCTCTTTAACGAGGCCCAACAAGCTTTGAACCGGGCAAGTCATTACTCCCTTTGTCAATATCCATATTTGTACTTGAGTTTTTTTCTCTTCTCGTATAACTCTTTTTTTATGTTTTATAGGCCTCGGTGCTTTATCACGAAACTTTCTTTCGATCTCGAAGGGAGCTTAGTCGATATGAGGCCGAAGTCCGAAGGCTTATTGAGGAGAATAATGCCTCTAAACTTGTCAGTGAGCAAAGAGAGAAGGAAAGGCCTTCGTGCTGAGCTAGATACGGCTTAGAAAGAACAGACGGACCTGGTCGAGCAGGTAAAAACAATCTTAGAAGTTTATGACATTGGTTCGGGCGTGACGGCTAACAATTCAATCCCACAGGTCCACTAGAAGCTCGAGATGATCGGGCAACTTCGTGAAGAAGTGGATGCGGTGAAGGTGGAGACCATAGCGTGGGAGAAAAACATGGACCGTCTCGCCTCAGAAAAAAAGGTTGCTCGAGCTCAGTTATCCTTGGCTGAAAGCCAACTCAAGAGCGTGAAAGAGAAGAACTTGGTACAAGCCAAGGAAATCGAGGAGTTCCAGACTCGGTTGGGTTCAGCAACCTTCGATCGGGAGAAGCTGGTCATTGAACTTGCAGCGGCCAGATCTGAAGCTGAGGCGGCCAAGGCCGATGTTGAGGCAATTGTGGTTGTTTACTGGTCCGACGCCGAAGTTGCTCAAGCTCGAGAAAAGGAAGTTGCCGATATTGCTCAGGTTCGAGCACATTGGGTTGCCGAGTATGCCAAGTGCTAGTCTCGAAGGGAGACTCTCGAGGAAATCCAAGCTCGTGGCTTCGATCTCACTGCCGAGATCGAAAACGCAAAAGAGCTTGAAGCCGAAGCCAAAACATTGCCCTCTCTTATGAAAAATAGATTTGTCGTGTAACATAGAGAAACATTAGTAATTTTATAGGGTGCCTTATGAAATTTCACTTTATTTCTGCCTTATGGAAATTTTGCTTCATTTATGCCTTATGAAATTGTATTCATAGGTTCGAGATTTAGGCAATTCGACCAAAATCGAGCTAGTATAGTATTTATGATCGAGTGAGTGCTTGCTCGGACTCGAAGTAAGCTAACCCTTAGGTTTTATTTGAGTGAGGACGATCTATCGAACTCAAAACAAATATAGCCCTCATGCTTTTGTATTAGGTCGATATGGCCTTCGTATAAAGAATGTTTATGGCATTTTTCCCTTTCCGGCTTGAAAAGTATTTATTATTTGTATTTGTAAAATCTATTATGCCTTTAGCAAGTAATAAGAATTTATTTGAGAGTTCAAACAACTTTGTACTCATTAGAGTTTTCGAGGCTTGATTTATCGAAGCCCTTTATAATTTTGTTGAGGGTAGCTTTTTTAATCAGTTTATGAAAATATTAGAAGGCCAGTTTTATTACGAAATTTGGACATCTCTGAACCGTGTTAATTCGGCCGTAGCCTTTTTAATTTGGGACTTGCCTCTTGGGCTTATTTTCTCGTTTCATTTCGAGCTTGCTCGAGTGTCAGTCCCCGAGTGGGGTAGTCGTGACCTATGAAAATCGATGGTTGCCTTTAAGGTCTTATGATATCGAGGTTTTAATAGATCGATCTCGCCTATTTTTCGGACGGCAGTTCCCGAGTGTGGGGTTAGTTGTTCGAACTTTAGTCATGATCGGCCCTTAAGCCGGTTTACACAATAGACCAACAACATGAAATTGTAAAGTAGAAATTTTTTCTAAGGTATGAGATATCGACAGGGAAAAATACTTCTCTTAATAGATGATTATACATGCGCACATGTTTGATGTCAGGGCTCGAGCAACCTATATGGGCACTGTTCATTCGACTATTTGGCCCTTACAAAATTTACCTATCGAGACCCCGTTGTCATGGTAATTTCCTTGCAACAAAGTTGATATTCGAGGGTAATGCCCCTAATATTCGAGGTCGATTGTAAAGAAGCCTAAAATACTATTGAATTGTTCTAAGTTAGCACGACCAATGGTTGCCTCGTTGAAAACCTCGCCGGAAAACCCATTTGGGACAAAACTGGTCTAAGGGAAAAAGAGTGTTGTTACACCCCATATTTTCGTACGTGAAATTACTACATAAATAAAGTGATGAAAGCTCGGAAATGAGATGTTACATCCCGTATTTTCGTATGTTAAAGTTTCGTCGTAAGTTAATCGACGTAAGTTCGGGAATAAGATTATTTTGAGATTGTAGGCATTATGATATTTCAAACAAGCGATAAGTAAATTCGTGAAGGTGAGAGGGTAAGCAAATCAAAAAAAAAAAAAATTGTCGAAGATTGACATTTTGGGGTAAAATACGGCCCGAGCTAAAATACCCGATATTTATGGACTAGTGTCGTACAAGGTACCACATGACCATGATGGTAAGGTGTATAAAGTATGTTAAAAGTGAATAGTATTTTAAGTAATTTGAGATAATGTTTAATTATGTGGATAATTGGTTAATTATTGAATTGGTGGGGGATTTAATAAGTTAATTGAAGAAAGGGGTGAATTGTTTTGGATAAACTTGATAAATTTACCCCCCTCCCCCAGCGTGGCTGCCCAAAAGGGCCTTGATAGTGAGTCTTAGCTCACAAGACAAGGTGGCACATTTTGGAGTATTTCTTGGCTTAGTCATCTTATCAAAGTGGGGACCACATCACCAAGACATAATAGCTTCTCTAATTCACAAATGGAGAAACTTACATCCAAGTAATGGGTGAAGCTTCAGAAAACTAGCAACGTGATTTGCTATAAAAGTTCATTTAAGACTTAGCAACGTGAGAATTTGTGATTCTTAGGGAGTAAGGTGCAATTTTTCTCAAGAATATCATACGGATTTTTCTTTACTTCGATTCATCGTTACGTAGTTTGTCTCATAAGACTTGTTTTGAAAGGATTGTCAAGAGAATCGGCTCGGGTATGTTAAGGCTATCCCTTCTTTCCTTTTGGCATGATCTATACGACACAAACGAAACGAGCAAATGCACAACTTTCATAAATGACTCTATTCATAGAAATACTAGAGATACATGTGTTCTTGATTCCCCATATGTCTTATTATTATATCGTCTATTCATGGGTCACAAAAACATACGTAAATTGATAAAGTTTATTTCGTGATATTACTCAGAGGTATAATGGTCTTATGACATTCCGAGAGATTTTATTGACGTAGTTCTCATGCATATATATATATATGCGTTATAACGTTATATACGCACCACCACCTGATCAGCTGGTATACGTTGACGATTTTTCCCACATTGGCCGAGATGATGTGATGGGATGCCCTTAGAGGCTTGATGATGTTATGAACACATGTAGCTATGCACAACATGACATTCATATGCATATGCATGACACTATGAGTATTTCATGATTTACAGAGCTATTTAGACTTACATGTCGAGTCTTTTACTCCATGTTTCTATCATGTCTATTATTTACTTATTTTCATTCCTTACATACTCGGTACATTATTTGTATTGGCGTCTCTTTTTCCTAGGGACGTTGTGTTTCATGCCCGTAGGTCCCGATAGATAGGTCGAGAGTCCTACAATTAGGCTATCAGTTCAGCGGAAGATGTTGGTGTGCAGTTTGCTCAAGAGTTTCTTGTTTGGTCAGTATGATTTAGACGTGTATTGTTTGGTATGGCGGGGGCCTGTACCGACCTTTATGATAAGTATGTACTCTTACAGGCTTGTATACAAATTTAATGTATACGGATACTTGTATGGCCTTGTCGGTCTATATTTTAAGTATAATGGATCACATTGGCCTTATAGGCCCATATGTCACAGGTATGAGTTTCTATATCAGGTTGGGTCATCCTATTTCGGGTATTCTCTCATGTTTACTCTGGTTATCTCATGAAGCCCCTTCTGAACCGCTTACCTATGATGATGTAATAAGAAAGATACGTTACGTTGGTACTAGGTTGAGTAAGGTACGAGAGTCCGTCGCGATCTATTGGTTTGGGTTGTGACAGAAGTGGTATCAGAGCAGTACTGTCCTAAGGAGTCTACAAGCTGTATCCAGTAAAGTCTTGTTTATGGGTGTGTTGTGCACCGCGTTTATAAGTAGGAGGCTACAGGGCATTTAGGATTGTCACTCTTTCTTTTTACTCTAGATCGTGTGGTAGATCTCAGTTGTTAGAACTCAATTTCCTAAACTCCATCTTATTCATAATACGACGATGCCTACATCTAGAAAGATGGTTGGTAAGGGATTGAATGCGGTTGTGGAAGAGTTGAGTCAGAGGAACTCGATTTTGTATCATGCTTATCATAATTATGTAAATATAAGGTCTTCAATAGATCATGTGCGTACTAAGATACGTAAGCTTCTTGATAAGGATCACAAAGGCAAGACTATCTATCCATCCTACGGTAAAAAGAAATAAGAGATTCGGAAGGTAGATATAAGATTCAACAAGTAAAAGAAGCAAGGTGAGAAGGGTACGAGGTACCAGTTAATGAAGAATAACAATATTTACAATTCAAGCAGAGAAATATAAGCATTTTGATTTACCTTCAATAATAACCGAGGTATGTACAACTGGCCAGACGGATTTAAGTTATGCCCTATGGGAGCTATCAAACATGGTTTAAGAGAAGGATGTAATATCAGGATCTGGCTGGCGTTAGAGTAACCCAAAATGGTGGATTGATTGTTTGCGTTAGTTGACATTCCGAAGGATATTGCAAATGTTCTAATAGATCTCCTTGTGAGACACCCAGATTGTGCACTCTAAAATAGTACAACCAGATAAGAGTACTACAAAGATAGGCACTGGAAGCCTGGAAGGGATAAATATTATCTTAGTATGGCTCCCTTACCTAGTAGAGAAAGAATGTTAGGCAACCCGAAGAGCCGGTAGAATGAGCAAGGGGATCTAAAAGCAAAAGAATGTCTTGTTCGAGTTTTCAGAATAAAGTGATAGACAAAAATGTTAGCAGGGAAATGAGAAGAGAGTTAATGAAGCATTGTGAGTAAAATGTGGTACATGGATGACAACGGTAGATTAAAAAAAAGGACAGTATTACAGAGTCTATAGACAAGGGAAGGAAAATACGAGAGGTGACAGGCCTTGAGGCAACAAAAGAATATAGGTCATAAAGTCATATCCTCATTTCGAGAAATAAGTTTGTGACTCTAACGTGATTACCAGAAGGAAACGTTAGACCCTAGAGTAATAGAAATTAGTATTGAGTGGTGAACAAGATATAGCAATATTCGTAAGTTCAACAAAGTACCGAGCAAAGAACTTCAGTATAACTATAGATGTCCAGAGGGATATCTTGCCAAGCTCTTTGTATGTTTACAAAGTAAGGCTTAGAGTTTGGCTAAAAGCTGGAGGAAAAAGGAGAGAACAGTCGCATAGGCGCACTTACAAAGTCATAGTCGTACAGGCTGCATGATAAAAGGTAGCAACAGTTACAAGATTGAAAGGATTGCGACCACGAGTCGTGGTGTGAGAAAGAGGTCTAGAGGGGGGAATGCTCTGGCCTTTGGGATTCATTCACAGAACAATTGTCTAGATGTCAAGAGGAGTACTAAAGTATTCGCAAAAGCTATGAGTTATAAGAATGATAAGTGCATCAGTCAACATTCGAGGACGAATGTTCGAAAGGGGAAAATGATGTTACACCCCATATTTTCGTACATGAAAGTACTAAATAAATAAATTGATGAAAGCTCAGAAATGAGATGTTACATCCCGCATTTTCGTACGTTAAAGTTTTGTCGTAAGTTAATCGACGTAAGTTCGGGAATACAATTATTTTGAGATTGTAGGCATTATGTTATTTCAAACAAGTGACAAGTTTCGTGAAGGTAAGAGGGTAAGCAAATCGAAGAAAATGATTTTTCGTCGAAGTTTGACATTTTGGGGTAAAATACGACCCGAGATAAAATACCCGGTATTTATGGACTAGTGTCGTACAAGGTACCACATGACCATGATAGTAAGGTGTATATGGTATGTTAAAAGTGACTAGTATTTTAAGTAATTTGAGATAATTTTTAATTATGTGAGTAATTGGTTAATTGTTGGATTAGTGGGGGATTAATAAGTTAATTGAAGAAATGGGTGAATTATTATGGATAAACTTGATAAATTTAACCCCCCTCCCCCCCCCAAAAGTGGCTACCCAAAAGGGCCTTGATAGTGAGTCTTAGCTCACAAGACAAGGTGGCACATTTTGGAGTATTTCTTGGCTTAGTCATCTTATCAAAGTGGGGACCATATCACCAAGACATAATAGCTTCTCTAATTCACAAATGGAGAAACTTACATCTAAGTAATGGGTGAAGCTTCTGAAAACTAGCAACGTGATTTGCTATAAAAGTTCATTTAAGACTTAGCAACGTGAGAATTTGTGATTCTTAGGGAGTAAGGTGCAATTTTTCTCAAGAATATCATACGGATTTTTCTCTACTTCGATTCATCGTTACGTAATTTGTCTCATAAGACTTGTGTTGAAAGGATTGTCAAGAGAATCGGCTCAGGTATGTTAAGGCTATCCCTTCTTTCCTTTTGGCATGATCTATACGACACAAACGAAACGAGCAAATGCACAACTTTCATAAATGACTCTATTCATAGAAATACTAGAGATACATGTGTTCTTGATTCCCCATATGTCTTATTATTATATCGTCTATTCATGGGTCACAAAAACATACGTAAATTGATAAAGTTTATTTCGTGTTATTACTCAGAGGTATAATGGTCTTATGACATTCCGAGAGATTTTATTGACGTAGTTCTCATATATATATATATATATATGGGTTATAACGTTACATACGCACCACCGCCTGATCAACTGGTATACGTTGACGATTTTGCCCACATTGCCCACCTCGGGTACAAGGGCTGGCGTGAAGTCGGCCACGAAGTCTGCCAAGGTTTGAGACTTGATGGCCGTTCGGGGTCGATACTCGATATCGTACCCATTGATCTCGACGACCCATTTGGCCAATCGACCCGAAAGTTTGGGTTTGTGCAAAATGTTGCGAAGGGGATCGATAGTTACAACACCTATTGGGTGACATTGGAAATACGATTTTCATTTTCTGGAGGCGCTTATTAAAGCAAGCGCTAATTTTTCTAAATTTGGGTATCTGGTTTCGACCTCACCCAAGGTCCGACTAACATAGTAAACAAGGAACTGCGTACCTTGTTCTTCTCGGACTAGGACCCCACTTACCGCTATATCTGAGACTGCCAAGTACACGTAGAGGTGCTCGTCCTCTTTCGGGGTGTGAAACAGTGGCGGGCTCGATAAGTATCGTTTTAGTTCCTCTAAGGCCAGTTGGCATTCCAGAGTCCTCACAAAGCTACTCAAATTCTTCTTAATCAGTGAGAACAATCGGTGACTTCTATCTGAGGACCTCGAAATGAATCGTCATAGGGCGACTATGCGCCCGTTAACCTTTATACGACCTTTGACAATATCCATGACCGTGATATCTTCGATGACTTTAATTTTATCGGGATGATCTCGATTCCCCAATTTGATACCATGAAGCCGAGAAACTTGCCCGAGCTGACCCCGAACGCACTTTTTTCGAGTTTAGCTTCGTATTCTAGAGTTAAAGTGTCCAATTAAAAGACAACGCTGAATATTAAACTTAAAAATTCTATATCATAAGTATGTTGATAAACCCGTGTTAATATGTTCATTGATATCCATAACTAGATATCAAAAAGTTACAATTCCATTATCTTTTGGGAAGCAAGAACTAATATAGTCATGTCATGTGTAAGATTTAAGGGATTGTTTGGCTCAAAACCAGATTATCCCAAGATTGTAATGTTGGGATTAGGTCTGAGCATGTATCGGGTATAACTGATAGCCCGAACTAATAAAATGCTATGAGTTATCAGGTTATTGAGTAAATAGTTCGATTATGGTTTAATGTTATTGTACTATTGTGTTATCGGTTCGGGTGTCAGTTTTCCCAATTTTATTAACAGTTTAACCGATAGCCCATTAAACTTTAACAAAATCCACTGAGTATATAAAACCATGCTTCATTCTCTCAACTTCCTCGGTAGTTACTCTTCATTTTCATGCCTTAATCCTTATAGCAAGTTTTTAACTTTTTTGAATTTCTCATCTTAATTCTTCAATTAAGATCTTTACCTTTAAACTTTAAAGAATTAATTGTTCAGAATTTTAGTTTTTCTATTTGTTTCTTTTGTTGCACTGCTTCTCTAATATTTACAACATTAACATTTTATTATTTTTCTGTGAATTATGTTCGCTCGTAGTGAGATAATAAGATTAGATTGTTGAATGTCTTATTCTTTACTCCTACTAACTTATAGCTTTGAAATTTGAGATCATCCACTGAGATTTTAAAATGCAAAGAAAGTTTTCTCTTCTAAAGTTATAATTCAATCTCTCTTTTCTTATGAGCAAAAATTTAGTTCATTTCTCTTAACAATATGATCACAATTTTTATAATAAAAGCATGAAATTTTTGGATATTTTTTATTTTATAGGGTAAACCGATAATCGAACTGACAAGGATCGATAACCGACTAACCGATACCCGATAATCGATATCTTATCGGTTTAGTTATTGGTTTAGTATATTTATAAACCGATAACATTCACAACCGAATCGAACCGACCGATGCCCACCCCTAGCTGAGACTATAACAAAGATAACTAACTTTTTATATAGGATAGATAATCTTATGATTCCGGTATAAATTTAATTTTAATTAATACCTACAATTAAATATTGTATAAATGTAATCTCAAATTTTACATTGAATAGCTTCCTTAAGCCCTATAACCAAACAGCCCCTCTGAAATTTGTTCAAAATCAAGAGTCTTTTTGGAGGGAAAATGTCGCGGGAAAAAGACCAAAAGTGAAAGGAAAATAAAGAAAAAATGAAAGAGGAAAAGATGGAAGGTAGTTTGGTAGTCAACGATAATTAAAGCAATGTAGCGTAAAAAGACACTTGCAGGTCCAAAACGAATATGCAATCTCCACCGTTCACCACAAGATGCCCATCTACAAACCGATCATACACCGTGTAATTAAAAGTCCAGTGATAGAACAGTGGCTCTGTCACATTTATCCGACATGGCATTTAACCGGTTTTAAATCCGGAATTGGAGTCCGCAACGCATTTTAGTACACAAAACACAAAAAGTGCTCCCTACTGTGTGTGTGTGTGTGAAAGCGTTGAAACGAAGAGAGAGAAAAAGAGGAGAAACTCAGTTAATGAGAGTGTAACTCGGTGAGGTGAGCACTAAAATCCCTAATTAGAGCTCGCAAATCTCTGTAAGTACTCTTTAATTGTACATCAATTTTATCCATTTCTCACAAAAAATCGTGCTTTTGTTCTATATTTGTACCTCGATATGTTTTATTTGTGTTAAGAGATTTAGTTTTTGCAGCTTAGGGTTTCGCAGATTTCATTAAAAAAATGGATCTTTATTTATTTTTTCTTTCTCTTTTTCGTTCCAGTGTGCTAAATACTTCAAAGATATAATTTGCACTTAATTCTAGACAATGTTGCTTTGTGTTTTCTAGCTTAATATTAATCTGCACTAGTTATGCCAATTGTTGCAAATTACGACAAAAATACTGCGAATTGCTGCAAAAACATTGCTCATATGTTTTGTCTATTGCAATTTTGCATTTTCATATGCAGTTTAGTTCCTGCTACTTTCTAAAAGTTTTAATCTTTTCGTATATTAGAGTTGAATTTTAGTTATGGGAGAAGGAGAGACAGTTACTGAGGTAGCGGAGGCGCCTGCTAATGGGAATGTGGCAGTGGAAGATAAGAGTGAAGCTATTACCAAGGACTTAAATGTGGAAAAGGATGGCAGTAAGGAAGTGCAAGCAGAGAGCAAAGAGACCGATAAAGACGATGCTGAAAAGATGGATATAGACAGAAAAGAGGCAAAAGAAACCAACGTAGAAGAAGAGGTGAAAGAAAGCAAAGAAGAAAAAGAGGCAGAAGAAAGAAAAGAAGAAGAGGAGGAGGTGAACAAAAGCAACAAAGCTGAAGAAGATGAGAAAGCTGACCAGGAAATTGAAGTGGAGGAAGAGGTGAACGAAAGCAGTAAAGTTGAAGAAGAAGAGAAAGCTGACCAGGAAATTAAAGGGGAGGAAGAGAAGCAGGAACCCAAGAGCGACACGATGGAAGAAGATACGGCTGAAGAGCCAGATAATAAGGATGATGAGGAGGTTGAAAAAGAGGAAGGTGGAGAGAAAAAGGATAAAGAAAGCATTGAAGAGCGTAAGGATGAAGAAGGGTCTAAGAAGAGTGTTAAGTCGAAGGGGGAGAAAGACAAGAAAAGGAAACGAGAGGTTGTAAAGAAGAAGGAGAAGGAAATAGAGCCAAAAACTCCTGCACCCTCAACAATTGACCGTCCTGTACGTGAACGCAAATCTGTTGAAAGGCTGGTTGCATCCATTGACAGAGAATCCAACAAGGAATTCCGTATTGAAAAGGTATGTTATATTGTTAATGACATTTATTGTGTCTTCCTTTTTTGCTTATCCAGATTTTAGGCTCACACAGCATGTTTATTGTTGGTTGTGAGATGAATTCATGTTTTCTGTGCTCTGCAGGGTCGTGGAACTGCACTGAAAGATATTCCTAATGGTATTTTACTTGCTAATTCCCTGGGTTTTAATTGGCTCTGTACAAGTTACTTGATGTTATTTCAGGCTTGCTTTCTTTTCTTTGTGCCTAGATTATCCTAATCTGTTTCTTGGGATTTTCACATGTAGATGGTCTGCGAGGAAAATCATATATGTAATTAACTTTGATAATGGTCAATGTTGTAACATCTCAGTTTGGTCCCTGACCTCACTGGATTTCATATAGCTGCAAATTAACATTGTCAGCGACTCAACATCTTTACTTTATTTTTTTATTTTAACTTCAGTTGCATACAAATTATCCAAAAGGAAGACTGAAGAAACATTCAAATTGCTGCACGTAATTCTCTTTGGAAGGCGCGGAAAGGTGACATCCTGACTTAGTTCTTTTCTTTGTAAGATTTGTCTCTGAATTGTATTGTTTGTCTTACCCTTGGTCTTCCTAGTGAAGAACTAGTTATTTCCCTTAAATTCTCTGCTTGACAATGAATATGTATCTTTACTAGTTCTATTTAACTTTTATCTTATGAGTACATTAAAGAAAGCCTTATAAGTTTTTCAGCTTATATTTTGATTACTCTATTGTTCAAATATGTTAAACATGAGCTATTTTACCAATTGCATCTTTCAAACTTCCCATTTTTTCTCCTAAATCTTTGCAATTATAAAACTTGTTCCTAACACTAAACCTTGCTATACACTAATATCTATTACTGTAGCTTTGCTATTTTTAAAAGAAACAAAATGTTACGAGTGACTAAAAGTAGAAGTTTCTTGGCTTTAAGCACCTCTCTCCTGTTGGCGGATATGCTCCATCCTCCTAGCTATCTCCACAACCTACTAAAAGTAGTCCCTTTATCGATCTCTTGTGTCATCCTAATCTAATACCATAATTACGGCATTGAAGAACCTTTTTTGTCTCAGTAAGAATCAAGAAAGATGTACGTCGAGACAACTTTAAAAATCTCATTTAGTACTAAGCGGAAATCATGCCATCCTAACGCAGTGCTCAAACTGTGCATGCAACTCATCTCTCCTGGCGAGTGAGATAAACTTCTCTAGAAAGAGATGTGAAAACTATCCCCAAGTGAGAGGTTGTAACATTGCTGGTCTATTCGCTTCTATGTCACCACCTCTTGGGTGGTCCCTTAAACTAGAAGGCAGTGAAGTCAACTGCGTTGTACTTAATAGGGCCCAAAGTATGTTGAATCTCATAGCATATGTGTTAGGAGTCCTAGGCATTAGCTGTTATCATCAAAATGGCGAGGAGACAACTTTTGGAACCTGTCCATCCTATTTTGCTCCTGAACAGACACAACAATTTTAATCATCGGCTATGCTGCTATGAGCTTTGGGGCAAGAATGTTGTGGTACCCCAATAGACTATACTCTTAGAGTCTGAAATATACGAGCATGTTGCTGCTCTAGAGTGCGAGTAGCTGGGTGCGAGCTCTCCTAAGTTTAGGGATTAGGGTTCAGGGTTCAGGGTTCAGGCTTGAAAAGTAATAGCTTGGGTCATAAGAATCACCCCTGCCTGAGCTATGCTCTTAAAGAAACCCATAATATGTGTCGAAGTCTCCAAGCACAGGGGTAGCAATTAAACCCCAAGAACCTATATTGGACTCAACTAAACAACCTGGGGAACCTGCTCAACCTCAAGCGCTATAGGTGGATCAAGTGAAGCAACTCTAGCACGACTACAAGCAACTGTGGGTATTCCAGTTCGAGTGGATGCAACTATGTGAGCTTGGCTTGAGCTCTAGTCTTTTTTACCCTTGCCTTTAGCTTTCATAGCAACTCCAACCTTGGGCATGGTCTCATGCTTACTAGTTACCGATGCACTCATCCGCACCATCTGTGATAGAATGAAATAGAATAGATTTAATATTTAAGTTGATACAAAATTGTACGACAAGGGAAAAAAAGAGAAGTTTCCGAAGTACTTTATAGCCTCTCAGAGATAAATTCAATTTTCTTAGTACCGATCAACAAGATTCTACTAGACATTATGAATTACTCACATGACCTGCGAACCTGCTTTGACGCCAATTTGTCACGATCTAAATTCTACCTTAGTCGTGATGGCACATAACCAACATGTTAGGCGAACCCACACTTGCTAACAATATTAAGCAAATACCAAAGGACAATAATAAGTCCAAAACAAAGATAATAATAAATTATAATTATGAAACATCAAACAACGCGGAAGAAACTGACATCTAATCTTAGGAATTGGTGGTACTAGTCATGAGTAGCTGAGTGTAACAAAATACAATTGTCTGAATCAAAAACCATAGATAAAAGATAAAATAGAAGAAGGTAGCTCCTAGGCACTGCAATAAAGCTACAACATTGAAGAACAACAGTCGGACATAATCATTTGGGGAAGCTCCAAGGACGGCAAATACACAATCAAAGCTGGTTACAATCTCATTTGCTCTCAAAATGGGATATTACAGAATTGGTCTTGGAAGCACATATGGAAGACTAGATTGCCTAGTAAGGTAATATGTTTCACATGGACAACATTGAAAGGGGCATGTCTCACTCAGGATAATCTAATAAGGAGAAACATTATACTAGTTAACAGATGCCACATGTGTCTCCATAACGCAGAGAGCTTAAACCACCTATTCCTTCATTGTCCAGTTGGAGTTGACTTATGGAATTTCATTTATTCCATCTTTGGATTATCCTGGGTCACCCCTTAGTCAGTTAAGTAAGCCTCTGATAGCTGTTTTTTGTGGAAAGTTGATAAGGCCATCAGAAGGATATGGAAAATGATCCCATCAACTATTTTTTGGTGTATCTGGACAGAGAGAAATCACAGACGTTTTGATGGCGTCTCAATTCTAGCATGTTTCCTGAAGGCTAGATGTTTAGTTAGTCTTTTTAGCTGGAACTTCATGACCCCTGTAAACAGCTCTGATTACTTTTTGGACTTTGTTAGATCTCTGATCCTAGCATAGTTTTTTGTATTAATAGAGATCTCTCTTTTGTAACCTTTTGTTTGGTTCTGCATCTTTTTGATGCCTTCTTAAAAAAAATGATATTGCATTGATTGACGAGACGCGGGGCAGTGTGAACGCGAGGTTAGGGGTGTGGAGGCAGAACTTGGAGTCTTAAGGTTTCAAGCTGAGCAGGACCAAGACAGAATACTTGGAGTGTAAGTTCAGTCGTGAGACCCTAGGAGGGGATTGGGAGGTGAGGCTGGACTCGCAAGTCATCCCTGGGAGTGGAAGTTTTAAGCACCTTGGGTCTACTATTCAGGGGATGGGGATATTGATGAAGATGTCACATGTCGTATTAGGGCATAATGGATGAAACGAAGACTCGCTATGGTGGTTTGTGTGACAAGAAGGTGCCACCAAAACTTAAAAGGTAAGTTCTACAAAATGGTGGTTAAGCCGACTATGTTGTATGGGCTAGGTGTTGGCCTGTGAAGATCGCCCATGTCCAGAGATGGAGGTAGCAAGGGTGAGGATGTTGAGATGGATGTGCGGGCACACTGAGTTAGATAGGATTAGAAATGAGGTTATTCGCGACAAGGTGAGTGCCTCCTATTTAGGACAAGATGCGGGAAACGAGGCTTAGGTGGTTTGGACATGTGAGGAGGAGGAGCACAAATGCTCCAATGAGGAGGTGTGAGAGGTTGAATTTGGAGGGCCTACGAAGAGGTAGAGGTACGCCGAAGAAGAAGTAAGGAGAGGTGAATAGGCAAGATATATAGCTACTTCAGCTAATCGAGGTCATGACCCCTGATAAGAAGATGGGGAAGTCGAGGATTAGGGTAGTAGGGTAGGTGGTCTAGATTTTTCATACCGGTAATTTTAGTATGCGCTCTCGCATTCTGTCAGTAGTAGGTTTCTTTGACTACCCGTAGTTTTCTTTTATTTTGATCATCTTATTATCGTGTTGTTTTTATGCTGCTTTTACATGACTTTTTGGTGTTGTCCCTCATTGTATCTTTTAGTTAATGTGGTGCTTATGTTTTCCTAAGCCGAGGATCTATTGGAAACAACCTCTCTACCTCCACTAAATTTTCCCCAGACCTTACGATGTGGGATAATACTCGGTATGTTGTCGTCGTCGTATAATTTTGGATAAATCTATAGAAATAAAACTCTTGAAGACTTGGCAAACATGTCAAGCTTTCATTCAATCCATTTTATTACTTGTGTGCACTTTCCCACATTCCCATCATCGATTGGTCATCTTCCCCAAGCTCTTTTATGAAGCTCTCTGCTTCTCTCACTAGAAAAAAATGAAAAAAAGCAAGAACTATAGGATCATTCAAGTGATTCCCCAATAGCGACATATCCACGTCAAATCTACCCTACCTAATTTTTGTTTTGATTTTACAAATCAAAATGCAGCTTGTCTAGAATTTCCTTGTAGTTTTTGGTTGGTCAAAGTACTCAAATTGATTGACCAGATTCAGTATGGATTCCACACCTACACCAGTGTCGATGTCGTGTCGACGTAGTTGAGTACCGAAAGTGAAAAGTGTGAGCAACTTAGATATGAACTTGTCTTTGACATTTTACTTACGGGATAAGAAAAACTTAAAAGAAGCTTTAAATTTTTTGGAACTTCGATATGTCGTGTTGACGTCGAGTGCGGTGCAAAACTTGAGTTTCTCTTGTTTATGATGACGCTATATGCCACCAAAGAGTGTGACCTAGTGATCAATAAAGTGGGGAGAACCATGAGGTCTCAGTTCAAATTTCAGTGGAAGCAAAAAAACACTAGGCAATTTCTTTCCTTTTGTCTAAGCCTTGGTGGCTAGAATAATTCGATGTGTGTTGGTGTGAGATAGCAAGTATCCGGTGCAATTAATTGAGGTGTGAGCAAGCTGGCCCGCGCACCACCTCATATAAAAATGATGAGGCTATATCCCTTAAGAAGTAGAAAGTATTGTTCCTGTAGGGGAACTTTGAAGTCTGCTCTTTATGATTGACTTATATCATGTGATAGTCTAAATGGATTGGTTTTACTTGATGTTAATTGTTCCGCCAAAAAAGTCATCTTCTTCTCCTATATTTTACCCTTGAAAGGAAGATAGAATATGTATATATAATCACTGAGAAGAAGTTACAATTATTTCACCATTTATCTTGAAGAAATTACTTACATCATTTTATGTATGAACAATTCTTCTTGTATTTTAAAGCATTTTGGATTTCGTCTGAGCAACATTGTTAGTGTACTTTTCTTGTTTCGCAACTTAGAAGCAATGTGAGAAGTGAAGTGGTGCAAAGAATTTTGAGATCATTTGCAGCTTAGTCTGTGAACACGTTTGTATTTCTTGGAAAAGAAATGGGTTCATTTTTTTCTAGTTTCTAAGGAGTCACATCATGCGTAAGTGCCATATGATTTCTTCTATTTAGATAACAATATAAGGTACTTTTTTTTTCTTTGCCAGAATGCAGTTAAAGCTTTACTCTCAAGAAGAGATATATTCCTTATTTGAAAAAAGATCTGTGAGTAATTATTACCAGAGTATGCTTGTCTACATTGGATTCTAAAGTTTGGGGGATTTTTCTACCATATTCTTAAATTGCCCCTTCTTTTTGTCTGGCAATGATGATGATTTGAAACACTTAGCTTGATTCTCCTACTGATAACTTGATTAGGACTATCTGCATGTTACTAGATCCCCACTTGTGGAACTAGTCAGCCAGCTCTCGTCCGCTAGAGTGCTATTCAATTATGATCTCGTCTTGCTAGTTTCAACATTTTATTCTTTTTGCTTATAGTTCTTGTCCTTTGCAGGCAGCTCAGATCAAGAGCAATGTTTCACGGTTTTCTGGCTTTGTGTGGCATGAAAATGAGGTATTGACATCCATGTTTCAAAATGATGCCTATACGAGTAAATGACTATCCCATTGCCTTTCCATCCCCGGGATGGTGGTCTGGGAAACTTGAGCATAAACCTCTCTTTGCTTGCTCATACTGATTATTTATATATCTCAGTCATTATCTTATCATTATGCTTTTAGAAATGCTAAATGTTAGATCATTGTATATTGCAGGAAAAGCAAAAGATGAAAGTAAAAGAAAAGCTTGATAAGTATGTAAAAGAGAAGCTGTTGGAATTCTGTGATGTACTAGATATACCTGTTTCCAAAGCTACATCAAGGAAGGTGAGTTCATTTTGTAGCTGCATGGTAGACCTTTTTATTTCACTTAAATAGTTCTTTAATTCGTCACATGCAATTTGCCTTACCAGTAAATTACATATCAAAAAGGGAAAAATTTATCTTACTTAGTGAAGGCCAAATAGGTAGTTGATAATTTGCTTTTGAAAATTAACTCTGAAAATTGACTCGCCTATTTCATAGTATGAAGATTGCATCTTGTATTTAGTCTTTCTCTCAAGTGTTTTAACTAATTAGGAGTTTTATATGCATCAGGAAGACATGGTGACAAAGTTGTTGGACTTTTTGGAAGCTCCGCATGCTATGACTTCTGAGTTGCTTGCTGAGAAGGAGCAGGTTGGTGACTTCTGATTGTTGTAAAAGCATTTGTGACTTGTTCTGTTTGTTTATAGTGTGCTGACACTTTTCTGGTCAAATGAACAGTCAAGTAAAGGAAAAAAACGTAAAAGAGAGAGCAAAAAAAGTCCCTCCTCAGCATCTGTTAGCTCGAAAGGTTCAACTAAGGTATTTCTCTTTCTTATTAACATTTAGCTGAGTTTTAGTAGTGCAAGACCAACCAAGAGGTGATTTTTTGCTTGCAACTGGCAACTTGTATCTGTGGACTTTATTATATTTCATGACAAAGTTTGATTAAAAATTAATTAAATTTCATTGCACAAACTTTTGGTTTTGGTTTTACTAGTTCTCACCTTATTCTCAACTTGAGTTTCTGCATCCACATCCTATGATCTAAGAGGGTTAATATGTCATATGACTTGCCAAAAGTTTGCAAAGTTTCCCTGGTGTTTTAAAGTGACTTTTTCTGGGAATTGTCCAGAGTTATAATCTGATTTGAATCAGTTAAAGCCATCTCTTTGTTGTACAAAGCGATGAGTTATCGCTTCTCAAGTCAAGCCATACATTTCAGAGAAGTGTGTGCTTCGAATGATGATGCTCTAAATGATCCGAAACCTAAACAGTCTGTTATTGTGAATCTCAACTTTGAGTAGGATTGTTAAATGCTGAAATTAGTTTTTTTTTCTTTTCTAAAATGCAATTTGATAATTATAGTACTGTATTCGTAAATGTGATATTTTTTAACTACATAAATTGTGTGTTTCACATCTGGCTTTTCGCCTCAAGCCCCATGGACCCATTCACCTTTTTTGTGTTTTTCGCTTTCAAACACTGATTTGTATAGAGGATCTTTTTTCCTAAGTGAAAAAGAGTAGAGAAAGTTATCAAACAATTAGCTAAAATTTTGCTGTCTGGATTAATGCTACATATACTTTAACGTCAATTATCTTTTTTACTACAGAGAGCTGTGCATTTACACCAGTATTTTATTTGCGTGAGTTTTGTGGGATTTTTCTTTCATGGTCTTTGTTGCTGGTGTATTTACAGAGTGGAAAGAAAACTGAAACTGCAGCTCAAAAGGCTGAGAAGAAGAAGACTGTGCATGAGTCAGAAGATGAATCTGAGCAAGAAGATGACCATGAGGAGGAATCTGAAGAGGAAAAGGCTAATGGTGTTCCTGAGAAATCTGACGATGAGATGTCAGAGCAAGCTGTAAGTGAGAAGGAGAGTGAATCTGAAAATGAGTCTGAGGAGGACAAGAAAAATCATAAGCAAACTTCAAATAAATCTTCAACAAAGAAAGAACCTGCCGGGAAAGCTAAGACCAAGAAACCTGCAGTCGCTAAACTGCCTAGTCCTGCTCCCAAAAAGACCCCTTCAAAATCACCAAAGAGCTCAAAGCACAATGCTAGTACTGATGCAAGTCCAAAAGTGGTGTCTGCAAAGAAGAAAAAAGCTGAAGTAGTTAAAGAAAAATCTTCAATACCAAAGAAGTCTACTTCCAAGGAAAATACTGGTGAGAATCTTTTATGGATTGTTATGAGGTGTTCAAGGATGGTTGGTTTTGTCATGATGATTATCAAAGGTATTTTTTAACGTGCTTTTCTGCTTTGCGAGCTTTTCTATTTGTGCAGGGAAAAAGATTGTAAAGGGAAAAGACAAGAGCAAAGAAGATAAATTGAGACCAAGTGATGATGAACTCAGAAATGCAATTTGTGAAATTCTTAAAGAAGTTGACTTCAACACGGTAAGCATTGAACCGTAATTAGGTTGTGTGTTCCTGCTGTGACAATAAATGTTGTAGTACTTTATGCTGTTCATAGTAATTTGGACATATATTCTTCTCTGTAGCCCTTTTGCTATGATGCAGAAGTTTTTCAAGGTTACTCTTGGCCTATAATGGAACACAAGGGAAAGATCCTGGGAAAATATTTGCTTAATTTAGAAGCTTGCATAATGCTCTTCATCCGCCCATTCCTCAATGAAGCTCTTAGGCCTTTGCATATTTTGAGTGATAATATTTCCAGAATGGTGCTTTACATTCCAAATTTTGCATTTCCTGAATTGCTAACAGTGCGTTTGTTTGTGCTTGCAGGCCACCTTCACTGACATTCTGAAGCAACTTGGTAAGTGTGTATTTCTCGTTTGGCAGTTTTTTCGGTGAACAAAGATAAAAAAAGATGCTAGGTCTTGTTGATTATTGTCTGGTAGTTATGTTATACTTTTGAGAAACATGATACTCCATGAGGTCATAGTAGCAAGATATTTGGATGCCAAAAGAGCACTCACCTTGTTTCTAACCAATGCATGACAATTTTTTCTTCTTCTGCAGCCAAGAGGTTTGATACAGATCTCACACCCAGAAAATCATCTATAAAGATTATGATCCAGGACGAGCTGACTAAACTAGCTGATGAGGAAGATGACGAGGAAGAGGAAGGCGATGCTGAGAAGGATGTAAAAAAGCCTTCTGGCAAAGGTGTGAAGGCCTGAAAACATGGGTAGAATGTAATCACAGGAAAGGTTCCCTACACTGTCGGTATCAATATCCAACCTTTCTCTTCCTCGTGAATTTGTGCCTTCTGAGTTCAACCAGCTGTAATCTATTCTTAATGTCTTGTTTTTCAATTAACTCTTTGAGTAGGATATTGTAGAGCTATAAGCACCTAAGCCCAGTGCCAGATTACTGCTTGTATAAACACTTTTGTAGAATCTTAATTTTTCTGTTAACTTAATTGCCTGTCCTGATCATGTACTAATCTACAAGAATAAATTGTTAGAATCAACATGCATTTGGGTCTACTTGGGGCTGTTTTCCATTTTCCCTTTTCTTTTTGGTTGCTTAATGACTTGTTTCTCTGCCTGTTAAATTGTGCTCCTGTCAAGGAAGCCTGGAATCTTTTAGAAACTTGCTCTATCAGCTAGTGTTTGAACAATTTGTGTTAATAGATGAGCTATTGGCTAGTGGCCAATTGGATGGTGATGTTTGCCTATGCCTTGAAGTCTTTAACATTTCCTACAACGTAAAATTTGTGGGCGTTTGGATTTAGGAATTGAAAATGTTTAAAGTGAGGTGTAAAAGAAATCATCCCACGTAAAATAAGATTTAAATTTCAGAACGGAAGGCCTGTCAAGTGAGACCGAGTTGTACCACTTACTGGTGGAACACCCACTAAACAAGAAAATACAGTCACTCTATTGCCTCTTATTGTATGATGATAGCACTTTGATTTGTTAGAGTTCCAAACTAGCGAGGAGTGCCCCGTTTCTTTTGCACTCTGCTTTTGTCAGTATAAGGTGTTACCATAATACCATGTCATTGGTGTTCTGTAGCTTCCAGTCATCTTTTGGTCTCATCTTTGTATCACCAGTTAAAATGAAGACAAAGAAAAAGGACTTTATTACTCGAGTGGTGTTCATAAAATACTCATATGGGCTTATTTTCAGTTCATTTGTATCCGTGAGTTCTACATGAATGAATATTGTATGCGACGTCTGAAAATTGGTGAAGTTTCCTTCTAATTTAATTGCACAAACAAGATTTTCTTAGATAATCAGTGTGGAAAACATATTCTACTTTAAGTGAGGTTTTGTATCTTGGCATGCGATCTATCAGCTTCCCAACTCCCCTGGTTGCTGCTTAAGATCAAAAGTCACGTAAACATTACTAACACGTTATGATATAAATATGTTATTTTAGTTGTACAACCTTCAAAATAACACATTTGAGATAAATTGTGGATTGTTTCCTTATATTTAAATTGTAAGTGAACATTGGAGATCATTTCATCTACCAGAAATATAGTGGACACTTAACCTATTTACATATTTGATGTAGAGCTTTTAGGTTTGAGACAGGAGGAATGTTACACAATCAAGTTACTTACAAGTCAACTGACAGAAACAATGATGTAGACATTTATAATCCGTTTACTACCATGTTTGCCCCAAATTGTAAAATGTACACACATATTTACATATTTGTAGAACAAAATAAAGTATGATCATGTGCTTCAATAGTTGTAGCCTGTAGCGCTACCTTGGCCTCCCAACATCAGGAAATCGAGACCCTGCATTACTAATCCCTGCATCATTTCCTGCCGTTTGATTGTATACTCCGGTACTGTATGCGTGCCCTTGATGATGCTGACCCATCATAATCATGCCATAGTCCTCGACATAACTACCCATATTCACTGATCCACCATTCTCCTTGTCTTGTATTCCAGCCATGGTGCTCTTTTGCCCTTCCAAGTCCCTGAACCTCTGCAGATAAATCTTAAGGGGCTCAATGTATTCTTCAAAACCAAGTGTTGTCATTGCCCACAACAAATCATCACCGTTGATGGTCTTCCTCTTCTCACGCTGACACTTATCTGATGCTTCCCCAGTAATGAAACTGATGAATTCAGAAACACATTCTTGAACTATCTCTTTAGCGTCCTTTGATATTTTCGCGTTTGCCGGTAAAGCTTTCTTCATGATTCTGCTCACGTTTGCTATTGGAAGGAACCTGTCTTGCTCTCGTAGTGAACTCTCGCTCTCTCTCTGCCCTCCTGATTCATTGTCCGAATCTGCCATTAGAATTGCTCTATGTTGTTTTCTTAGGCGTCTTGATCAGTACAACGGTTACGGAAAAAGTGAACAAAAAGGAAACAAGGCGAAGTATATATTGTGACACTAGAGTTGTTGAACTTAGTCAAAGACTCAAACTTTATGAATCTGTTTGTGTCATTCTTGATCAAAATGGGATATTCCCCCTCTAAAAGAACACGAAAAATACAAATAACAAGAGCTCTAATGGTGCACTTTGTAGAGAACTGAGTTGAAATTCTGAACTGCTGACACAAAAGCTTCAGAACAAGAAAATGGAGGAAGGATTGATGGAGAGGTAGAGTAAAGAATGAGGGACAGAGTTCTAACTTCTGAGGTTAGGATAAGATAGGATATAATGAGGTTCGTTGGATGAAATAATGGTTAAATAACGGTATGCGGGTGTGTACGTGGAAACATATGATTGGTTTGTTGGTTTTGCCGAAAGATCTGAGACGTCTGTGTCGTATGTGGGGCATGGTCGGTTAGGATAGGGTATTTTTAATGGACAATGGAGATATTACTATTGCTTACGTGGATCATTAGCCTTTTTCTTTTGGTTGTTATAAATCATAAACATATTATACTCGAGCGACGGACCCATAATTTTATTAAACAGGTTCAACACGTGAAAAAGCAAATGTACAAAAAACTCGACAAAATAAATTGTTATTAATATTAAAATTAAAATATATTATTAAAACTAATCTCTTCGAGAAAATTTATGATTTCAGGGTTAGTAAAAACTTTTTCGGAGGTGTGCTCTTCTAATCTCGTCAAGCTCACTTGGATAATTGCCCCAAATGGATATTCTTTCTTTTGCATCAGTCTTTGAGAAATTCAAATCTCTACTCTTTGCCTTTATTTTTGTAGAGGAATGTGGTTGTTATTCTAATTGGTGATTTCTTACACGAGAGGAATAATTTGAGAGGATGAACTTAATTGTGGCAACTCGGAAAACACCGAAGAGTAAAATCTCTTTATTAAATTTTAAAAATTGATTGTAAAATTAAAATTAAAAATTAGAATATTAATTTAATAAATATATTTAAAATTAAAGCACCACAAACAAGAATTGAACTAAACTCAAATGTAACTAACACCGTGATACTTTCCTTGTAACTAAATTAAAACTTAGATTAATTAGCAAAAGCAATTTAAGTCACTAAGAATAATATGTAAACACAAATTGATAGGAAGTCAAAAAAAATGTAAATGGAATAAAATTCAAATGGCTCAAAAAAACTAATTAACTAAAAAGGCAGTAATAAAATCTAATCACAAACTAATTGAGGAAAAGAAAAAAAAGTGTTTAGTGGTCTTTCTCTGGATTAACAACAACAACAATAACGACCCAGTGAAATTCACGAGTGGGGTTTGGGGAGGGTAGTGTACGCAGACCTTACCCCTTCCCCGAGGGGGTAGAGAGGCTATTTCGGATAGACCTTCGGCTCAAAAAGAAAAGACGACGGAAAGAGATAATATATCAGTAACATTAATAAAAATCATAGAAAAAGTAACAACATCACAAGGACCAGAAAATAGAAGAAAAACAAAACAATAACAAGTAGATAAAGCTAGATACTAAGAGAAGAGAAAGAGTGGCATGAACTCAACATAACCACTAGCAGTCTAAGATAATCTACAAGCTTAATGCTCAACTACCCCTAACCTACAACCTTAACGCTCGACCTTCACAACTTCCTCTTTAGGGCCATGTCCTCGGTAATTTGAAGCCACTCCATGTACTGCTTGATCGCCTCTCCCCAATACTTCTTGGGCCGCTCTCTAGCTCTCCTCGTACCCACCAAAGCCAACCGCTAACTAAGGGTGGCAAGTGGGCCGGGCCAAACGGGCCGAGCTAAACGGGTCTGGGCTAGGCGGGCCTAGGTAATGCGGGCCCGGGCTAAGCGGGCTAAATGCGTGGAACCGTCCCCCTACGGGCCTAAGCCCACATGGGTCCGGGCTAAGCGGGCCGGGCCCGCGGGCCTAAACGGGTCCGGGCAATTTTTTTTTTTAATTTTTTTTTTATGTAAGACAATTTCTTGTAAATCTTGTGATATAAATCTTGTAATTCATATTTAAACACAAAAAATAGTAAGTTTCTTCAAATTAATAATAATAGTACTTCAAACTTGCACTAACATTGCATAATAAAAGTACATCAAANTTGCAATAACATGCATAATAAATAGTAAAGAGATATTCAAACTTGCACTAACATTGCATAATAAATTAATAGTACTTCAAATTAATTTAAGAAACTACAACATTACGAATGTCTTGAGAACGCGCAAGACAACTCTTTATTATATGCCTCCTTAAAGAGCCCGTGCCGGTCAACTTTGGACGCCAAGTGTAGACACGATCAAAGTGCTTGCACTTTACTATGTAAAATTCTTCATTTTCTTCTACCACATTATAGTGTTCCCGAACAAATGGGCTAACTCTAGAATCACCGGGCATGATTTTACTTGAATTGAGAATTTGAGTAGAGAGATTGATGATTTTATGAGTAAAAATGAAAGAATGAGGGGGTATTTATAGTTGAGAATAGGTAAAAAGTGTAATTATAAAAAATTTGGGGTTAAAACAAAGCTTGGGGGCCAAATGGCTATTTTTTAAACAAGCCAAACGACTAGTTTTTGAAATTATAGCCGTTGGCTATTTAATTTTTTTAAATGTATTTATATTATATTATCTAAGGCAATTTATTGTAAATTATATTATATAATTATGACTTATGTCTTGTAATTCAAGTTTAAACACAAAAAAAAAAGTAAAGAGATATTCAAACTTGCACTTATTGTAAATTATATTATATAAGTGTGATTCTAGAGTTACAAAATTTTTGTTATGTAATTATATTATATTATATAAGACAATTTATTGTAAATTATATTATATAATTATGACTTATGTCTTGTAATTCAAGTTTAAACACAAAAAAAATAGTAAAGAGATATTCAAACTTGCACTTATTGTAAATTATATTATATAAGTGTGATTCTAGAGTTACAAAATTTTTGTTATGTAATTATATTATATTATATAAGACAATTTATTGTAAATTATATTATATAATTATGACTTATGTATTGTAATTCACGTGTAAACACAAATATTCACGGAAATGTCTTATAATTTTTATTAATACGACATTTAAAAAAATGACAATATCTTTCTTAGTATTCCTCCCCCCAATGGAATGATCACAGTTAAGGTACTAATACCACCATTAAAAGGAAAAAATAAATAAATCAAGATGTGCCAAAATACAAGTTACATATTAATCTACATAGTATCTTTAACAAATTTCATAAATCCTTCAAGGTTGGGAGGAATTTCCGTTGGTGGTGGCGGAAAAGAAGCTTGTTCATCACCGCTTCCGAGCGAAGCAACATTCTCCGCAAGTTCCGCTAGCATTTCTTCATAATCTTCGTCTATATCCGGTTGTGATTCAGCAAGTCCAAAATTTCTTCTTTCCGACCGGATCCAATCTCTGAAGAGTACTGATTTTTCTAAGCTCTCCCTCATAGACGCTCTATGATCACCGATTTGAAGTCTCGCTTGGCTGAAAGCGCTCTCCGATGCCACTGTCAAAGCTTGAATACTTAAAATATCTCGAGCCATCCTTGAAAGAACCGAAAAGTATTTTTCTTTGTCCTTCCACCATTCCAAAACATTGAAGGTGCCGTCTGGATTCTCTGATTCAAGTCCCTGCGATAAATAAACTTGAAGCTCATTTAGTTGTGAACTATCACCAATATTATCACCTTGAGAACCCCTGAACTCCGTCCAAGAACTAAGTGCTTTTAGCCTCGCAGATCTTTTAGGAACCTGCGAGCTAGACGAGGTAGGAGTTGGAACATTTGGTCTAGCACGATCTAATGCTACTTGATAAGCATTATAAATTATTTGAGCATTTATTTTAATAGACTCTTTTTCATCTTTAAGTGTACCAAATTCCGCAGGTGAAAAAGGTAAAGCATTATAAATAGTACTATACCAATACTGAGGACCTCCTAATTTCATGGTAGGATTTAACATGGATGCAATGTCATAAAGAGGGGGATAGGGAAAAAATATTTTTTAAACTTAATTTTCATATCACTAATAGCATTTTGGTAAACTACCCCACCCTCTGAAAATTAAGTAAATAATTCTGCAAGTGCTAGAATATAAACTAAACAGTTAGAAATAGTAGCATAATATTGCCCAGATAATTCATTTGTAGCAACATGAAAATGTTCTAAAAAATGTAGAAGAATTTTAAAATTAGCCCAATCTTGATTTGTAAGGTGATCATCATCATCATCATCACCACAACACGAGCATTATACGTTGCGCTTATTGTGTTTCTATATTCATATGCAACAACTAAACTTTCATACAAGTAATTCCACCTAGTCGGACAAGGTTTAGGAACCTTTCTTTCTCTAAGGCCAAATTCATCACATTTTTTATAATATTCTCTAACTCTACTTCTACGGTTTGCATAAAAAAGCCAATGAAGAGCGAATTTAACCTTTGCAATTTCAGCATTTAAAGTTTTCAAACCATCACCGACGATTAAATGGTAAATATGACAAATACATCTAACATGAAAAATATTACTAAATGCAGGACTTAATGTAATTGTAAGATAGCTTATACCATTAGTGTTACTAAAATCATTATCCATTAAAACTGCCATTATTTAATCTGTAATGCAAAAATATCTACAAATATCATGAACTGTCTTAGCAATAAACTTACCTGTGTGACTAGAAGTAATTATTCTATAAGCAATAATGCGCTTTTGCATTATCCATTCCTCATCAACCCAATAAGTGATAACAGTTAAATAATCACAGTCATTACCACTCTTACCAATATCAGTAGTAATAGAAACGCGATTACTAATATGAGTAAATAAATAGCGCAAATATTGTTCATATTCATGTTTATATTTATAAATATCAGACTTTACGGTTGTGCGAGGCCATCCTTTATAAGTAGGATTAAAAATTCTTCTAATATAATGGACAAAGTGAGGGTTAGAGGGAAAACTATATGGTAAGCACATAACAGTAACCATTTTTGCCAATTCTTCACGATCTTTATTTGGATCGTAATATAAAATGCCACCGGTAATCGTGTTAATTCCCGGTTGAACTAGATTTGATCCGGTACTAGGGTTAACCTGAGTACCTACACTTGTCCCCTCTTGCTGAGCTTGCATTTGTTGAAATTTAATTTTAGCATCAGGGTGTTTCAGTATGTGTCTACTCAAACTACCCGTACCCCTACGGTGGTCATTAAATTTATGAGACATCAAGATGCCACAAGTTTTACACTTAGCCTTATTTTGATCTTTTAGTTGAGTAAAAAAATGCCAAACAAGAGATGTTTCGGCCGGTTTACCACGTTGTCTATTAAAAGTAGGGGTTACTACAGGAGGGTCAACCATGGCATCATTTGGATTATTATCAGTTTGGTTAACAACAAGACTAGTAGGTGTATCATCTAAATCGGGTTGAGTTTCATCTAAATCATCATTTTCCTCATCATTTTCATAGATAGTTGGATTACCATAAAGAGAATTCATATGTTCATCATTTAACTGTGAACCTGGTGTAAGATCATGTATAAACTGACTATAGGTATTGAAAACAAGGGTTATCACTATCAAGAATAATAGGTGGGGGAGGACGGGTAACATGTCTACGTCGGGGGGCCAGGGGAGTAGTAGTAGCTTGCCTACTAGATTCACATATTTTAGATTTTTCCTTACCACCAAACATTTTTTTCAAAGTCCATATTAATTATAAGGAAAACAAATTAAACAAACAAAATTATAATATTAAAACTTAAGAGTTGGAACGAGTTTACCGAATTGACGAACAACTTCTTGAAAATTGTATAATGTTGAAGACTTGAAGACTTGAATACTTCAATTCACCAAATTCACAATTTTCTCAATTTGCAATAATAAAGTAAGCAATAATAGAAGAAAATTAGAGAGAGATTGATGATTTTGTGAGTAAAAATGAAAGAATGAGGGGGTATTTATAGTTGAGAAAAGGGAAAAAGTGTAATTATAAAAAGTTTGGGGTTAAAACAAAGTTTGGGGGCCAAATGGCTATTTTTTAAACAAGCCAAACGGCTATTTTAAGGGGCCAATGGCTAGAATTTAAAATTCTGACCGTTGGCATTTTTTTTTTATTTTTTCGATTGTTGGGCCCACTTGGCCCCACCCAGACCCGCCTGACGGGCTTGGGCTAAACGGGCCCGGGCTCACTGGTCCAAAATCAATACCCGGCCCCCCACGAGCCTAAAGGCCCCCAAGCCCGGACCCGCGGGCCGACCCGTTTAGCCCGCGGGGCCGGATCGGTCCCGGGTCGGGCCTGGCCCACCTGCCAGCCTTACCGCTAACACCTCCTTACCGGGGCATCTGGGCTTCTCCTCTGAATGTACCCGAACCATCTGAGCCTTGCTTCCCGCAACTTGTCATCCATGGGGGCCATACCCACCTTCTCCTGAATATCTTTGTTCCTAATTTCATCCATCCTAGTGTGCCTGCACATCCACCTCAACATCCTCATTTCTGTTACTTTCATCTTCTGGATACGTTAGTTCTTAACTGGCCAACACTCAGCCTCATACAACATAGTTGGTCTAACCACCGCTCTATATAACTTATCTTTGAGTGTCGACATCACTTTCTTGTCACACGGGACTCCAGACGTTAACCTCCACTTCATCCTCCCCACCGCTATATGGTATGTGAAATCCTTGTTGATCTTACCATCCCCTTGTATCACCGACCCAAGGAACTTGAAAGTTGAAACTGCCCCTCTTGGGAATGACCTGTGGTTCAAGCCTCACGTCCACTCCTGCTTTTGTCGGCTCAACGCTGAACTTGCACTCTAGGTATTCCGTCTTAATCTTCTCAACATGAAACCCTTAGACTTGAGGGCCTGTCTCCAAACCTCCAGCCTCTCGTTGACGCCGGCTCGTGTCTCATCAGTTAGAACGATGTTTTCAGCAAATAACATACACCACCCCTTGGATACGGTATGTCAGTGCATCCATCACCAGGGAAAATAGGAAGCCGACCCTTGGTGTAACCTCATAAAGTGAGTTGTCTCCCACTGTCCTAACCCGGTTCTTAGCTCCATCATACGTGTCCTTTATCACCCTGATGTAAGTGACCGACACACCTTTTGCCTTAAGGCTTCTCCATAGAACCTCTCTAGAAATCTTGTCATACGTTTTCTCCAGAGCAATAAACACCATGTGCAGGTCCTTCTTCCTACTGTTCCCACCAATCCCTAATAAGGTGGATAACTTCCGCGGTAGAATGCCCCGGCATGAACCCGAACTGGTTGTCTGAAATAGACACCATCCTTCTCACCCTCACTTCTTCTTCCCTCTCCCAAACTTTCTGAATAATTGTATCTAAATAGGAAAAGAGTAGTAATACACAATTATGTTGCTGCTTAGTTTCGAACTCATGACCCGTTAAAAAAATTGAAACCACTTCACTAGTGGCTTACTAGGAAAGAAGTGGGTTCAAAATTTACAAAATATCTTTAGAGAAGGATTATATATATATATATATATATGGTGTGTTTGGTATGAAGAAAAATATTTTTCGGAAAATGTTTTACAGATTTTCCATGTTTAGTTGGCTTAAATAATTTGGAAAATATTTTTCTCATCAACTCATTTTCCTACAGTTGAAGAAAAATATTTTCCCTATCAAAAAAAGAGGAAAAATATTTTCCAAATCTCTTTTGCAACCTTCTCCACCGTATTCCCATTGCCCACCAACCCCCCTCCCCCCCACCAAACACTCCAACCCCTTACCCCCTCCC
>ML280127.1:2428-22845 GCA_005239495.1 Nicotiana undulata
GCCAAGACTTGGTGGAGAGATTACTGCTTGACCAGACCAGCTGGGTCTGCACCTCTGACTTGGGCTCAGTTCTCCGAGTTGTTCTTGGGGAAGTTCCTTCCAGTTACTCAGAGAGAGGACCTTCGGAGGCAGTTTGAGCGTCTGCAGCAGGGCTCTATGTCCATCACTCAGTACGAGACCAGGTTCATTATTCTGGCCAGGCATGCCATTATGATACTCCCCACTTATCGGGAGAGAGTTCGGAGATTTATTGAGGGTCTAGCTCATCCCATCAGACTTCAGATGGCCAGATAGACGGGTACTAATATCTCCTTTCATGATGCAGCCGATGTGGCCAGACGCATTGAGATGGTATTATCCCATGGTGGTGGTCAAGGGTCTGACAAGAGACATCGTCATTTTGGCCGTTTCAGTGGTGCCTCATCTGGAGGCAGAGATTCCTTTGGCAGAGGTCATCCCCCTAGGCCTTATCAGTCGGCACTCCAGGTATCCCGCAGTGCACCTTCAGCTCCCATCAGTGCGCCGCCGATTCAGAGCTATCAGGGTTGTCATTCTGGTCGTCAGGGACAGTTCCAGGGTCAGTATTCTCAACAGCCAAAGTCTTGCTTCACTTGCGGTGGTATGGGGCATATTTCCAGGGTTTGCCCCCGAGGTTTTGGTGGTTCTCAGTATCAGGGCTCCCGTGCCATGGTTCCCGCATCAGGTGCACCCTCGACCCCTCAGCCAACTAGTGGTGGTGGTCGTGGTGCTAGAGGCTGAGGTCAGACTCATAGAGGTGGAGGGCAGGCCATGAGGGGTAGAGGTCAGCCCCTGGCAGGTAGACCCAGAGATGTACAGGTTGGAGGGGCTCAGCCGCGGTGTTATGCTTTTCCTGCTCGTCCTGATGCTGAGGCTTCTGATGCAGTTATTATAGGTACGGTTTCAGTTTGCAGCCGAGATGCTTTGGTGTTATTCGATCCGGGTTCTACATTCTCCTATGTGTCTTCATATTTTTCCCCTTATTTGAGTATGCCCCGTGATTCCTTGAGTACCGTTGTACATGTGTCTACACTAGTGGGTGATTTTATAGTGGTAGATCGAGTCTACCGTGCTTGCGTAGTAGTTATTGGTGGTCTGGAGACTCAGGTTGATCTTTTGCTTCTTGATATGGTTGACTTTGATGTCATATTGGGGATGGATTGGCTTTCTCCCTATCATGCTATTAGGGACTGTCATGCCAAGACAGTGACCTTGGCCTTGCCAGCTGTGCCTCGTTTAGAGTGGAGAGGGACTCCTAGTCATTCTTCTGGTAGAGTTATTTCTTATATGAAGGCTCGGCGCATGGTCGAGAAGGGTTGTTTGGCCTATTTGGCCTATGTTCATGATTCTAGTGCTGAGGTCCCTTTTATCGAGTTCGTGCCCGTGGTTCGTGAGTTTCCAGAGGTATTCCCTACTGACCTGCCGGGTATGCCACCCGACAGGGATATTGATTTTTGTATTGAGCTAGCTGAGGGCACTCAGCCCATTTCTATTCCCCCGTATTGTATGGCTCCGCCAGAGTTGAAGGAATTAAAGGAGCAATTACAGGATTGTTGGATAAAGGCTTCATCAGGCCTAGTGTATCACCTTGGGGTGCTCCGGTATTGTTCGTGAAGAAGAAAGACGGCTCAATGAGGATGTGTATTGACAACCGGCAGTTGAATAAGGTTACTATCAAGAAAACGTATCCTTTGCCGAGGATTGATGACTTATTTGATCAGCTTCAGGGTGCTACAGTATTCTCTAAGATAGACTTGAGGTCTGGTTATAATCAGCTGAGGATCAGGGCGTCTGATGTGCCCAAGACGGCTTTTCGCACTCGTTATGGGCATTATGAGTTTTTGGTCATGTCGTTTGGATTGACTAATGCCCCCGCTGCTTTTATGGAGTTGATGAATTGGGTATTCAGGCCTTATTTGGACTCATTTGTGATCGTGTTTATAGATTATATTTTGATATACTCTCGCAGCCGAGAGGAGCATGAGCAGCACCTTAGACTCGTCCTCCAGACTCTGAGGGATCGACAGTTGTATGCCAAGTTCTCTAAGTGTGAGTTCTGGTTGAGTTCTGTGGCATTCTTGGGTCACATTGTATCGGCAGAGGTCATTCAAGTGGATCCGAAGAAGGTTTCAGCAATTAGAGATTGTCCTAGGCCCACTTCAGGCACAGAGATTCGAAGTTTCTTAGGCCTCGCAGGCTATTATCGCCGGTTTGTGGAGGGACTTTCATCTATAGCAGCCCCTATGACCAAGTTGACGCAAAAGAGTGTTCAGTTCAGATGATCTGAGGAGTGTGAAGCGAGCTTTCAGAAGCTCAAGACAGCATTGACCACGGCACCAGTGTTGGTACTGCCCACAGGTTCAGGCTCTTATACCGTGTATTGTGATGCTTCACGGGTTGGACTTGGTGCAGTGTTGATGCAGGATGGGAAGGTTATAGCCTGTGCTTCACGTCAGTTGAAGATTCATAAGAAGAACTATCAAGTCCATGATTTGGAGCTTGCAACCATTGTTCATGCCTTGAAGATTTGGAGGCAGTATTTGTATGGGGTACCGTGTGAGGTATTCACTGATCACAAGAGTTTGCAATACTTGTTTAAGCAAAAGGAGTTGAATATGAGGCAGAGGAGGTGGTTAGAGTTGCTGAAGGATTATGATGTTACTATTCTCTATCACTCAGGAAAGGCCAATGTGGTGGCCAATGCTTTGAGCAGGAAGTCAGTCAGTATGGGTAGCTTGGCCTATTTATTAGTTGGAGAGCGAACGTTGGCTTTGGATGTTCAGGCGTTGGCCAATCGATTTGTTAGATTAGAGGTTTCTGAGGCTGGCAGTGTGTTGGCCTACACCGTCGCTCGTTCTTCATTGTATGATCGTATTCGCGCCAGGCAGTATGATGATCGTCATTTGTGTGCTCTTAGAGATGCGGTTCGGCGCGGACGTGCCAAGCAGGTCACAGTTGATGCTGAGGGAGTTTTGAGATATCAAGGCCGTATATGTGTCCCTGATGTTGTTAGCATTCGTGAGTTAATATTGCAGGAGGCCCATAGTTCCCGGTATTCCATTCATCCGGGCGCCGCGAAGATGTACCAGGACTTGCGGCAGCATTATTGGTGGCGTAGAATGAAGAAGGATATTGTGGCTTATGTGGCTCGGTGCTTGAATTGTCAGCAGGTTAAATATGAGCACCAGAGACCCGGTGGTTTGATGCAGCAGATTCAGCTTCCCGAGTGGAAGTGGGAGCGTATCACGATGGATTTTGTAGTTGGACTTCCACAGACCAAGAGGATGGTTGATGCAGTATGGTTGGTTGTGGATAGGCTGACCAAGTCAGCACATTTTATTCCAGTGGCGGTTTCATCTTCAGTGGAGAAGTTAGCTCAGATCTATATGAGAGAGATTGTCAGATTGCACGGTGTGCCCTTATCTATCATATCAGACCGAGGTACGCAGTTTACCTCCCATTTTTGGAGAGTATTTCAGCGAGAGTTGGGCACACAGATTGAGTTGAGCACAACATTTCATCCCCAGACGGACGGGCAGTCCGAGCGTACTATTCAGATTTTGGAGGATATGTTGCGAGCTTGTGTCATCGACTTTGGTGGTTCATCGGACCAGTTCTTTCCTTTAGCAGAGTTTGCCTACAACAATAGTTACCAGTCGAGCATTCAGATGGCTCCGTATGAGGCGTTGTATGGTAAGCGATATCAGTCTCCAGTCGAATGGTTTGAGCCCGGAGAGGCTAGATTATTGGGTTCTGAGTTAGTCCAGGATGCCTTGGAATAGGTTAAGATTATTTAGGATAGGCTTTGCACAACTCAGTCCAGGCAAAAGAGTTATGCATATGGCAGAGTTCGAGATTTGGCTTTCATGGTAGGAGATCAGGTGTTCCTTCGAGTGTCGCCTATGAAGGGCGTGATGAGATTCGGAAAGAAGGGCAAGTTAAGCCCAAGGTATATTGGTCCATTTGAGATTTTTGACAAGGTAGGGGAGGTGGCCTACAGACTTGCCTGGCCACCACATTTATCAACAGTACATACAGTGTTTCATGTATCCATGCTCCGGAAGTATATTGCAGATCCATCTCATGTTCTTGACTTCAGCGGTGTCCAGTTGGACAAGGATCTGACTTATGAGGAGGAACCGGTAGCTATATTAGATAGGCAGGTTCGTCAGTTGAGGTCGAAGAGTTATCCTTCGGTCCGTGTTGAGCGTAGAGGTTAGCATGCCGAGGCAACTACTTGGGAGTCCGAGTCCGATATGAGGAGTCATTATCCCATCTTTTCTCAGACTCAAGTACTTTTCTATGTCCGTTCGAGGATGAACATTTGTTTTAGAGGTGGAGATTGTGATGACCCAAAAGGTCATCCTAAGTAATTCTAGCTAAATCTGTGTTCCGAGGCCCCGAAAGCCTCCGTTAATCTTACCTCGATGTTCGTGCGCAGCCCGGGCGTGTAGCCAGGAAGTCTTTATGTTGAAATTTGATGAAAAATGGAATTTATGATAATTAAATGAATAAAGTTGACTATGGTCAACATGTTTGGTAAACAGACCCGGACCCGGACCCGTGATGTGACGGTCCCGGAGGGTCCGTAGAAAAATATGGGACTTTGGCGTATGCCCAGAATCGAATTTTGAGGTCCCAAGCCCGAGAAATGAATTTTTAAACAAAATTGTTTTTTGAAAATAATAAAGGAATTTGAAAACGAATAATTTTGTGAAAATAGTGTTACCAGGCCCGTATTATGGTTCCGGAGCCCGGAACAGGTTTATTATATGTTATGTGAGTTATCTGTGAAATTTGGTGTAAAACGGACTTGAAATGACGCGATTCGAACTAAAATTGGAAAAGTTGAGTTTTATGAAGTTTTAAGAAAATTTTAAGAGTTTCGAGGTTTAATTCGATGAATTTGATGTTATTTTGGTTATTTAAAAGCTTGAATAAGTCAGTAGGATGTTTTGGGAGTTTTGTGTGTTATTGGTTTAGAGCCCCGAGGGCTCGGGTGAGTTTCAGGTAAGCATCGGAGTGCAAAAAGTTAGAAAAAATGTGGTATGATGTTGCAGGTTTCTGGTGTCTGGTGTTTTCTACTCTGTGATCGCAGCCCTTGCTCCGCTATCACAGAGGTCTATCCAGGTCCCTTCCGCGATCGCATCCCTTCAACCCGCGATCGCATAGTGTGACGTCCCAGTGTTCCGTGATCGCAAACCTCGTCGTGCGATCGCATGGGGTCAGCTAAGCTATATTCCGCGATCGCGACTCCTCTTCTGCGATCGCAGTGAGATAGGACCAGACTCTCCGCGATCGCGGCCCTTTTCTTGCGATCGCGATGAACAAAATCGCCCAGTTAATTCCTTAAGTCAAAAACAGAATACTATTATGGGATTATCACTTTTTCACCATCTTCTTTCTCTCCATGACCCCATAGGCGATCCTCAAGCGAGTTTTCGTCCATAGCCACTTGGGTAAGTGATCCTAACTCTAATCTCTACCATTTCCCTTCATCAATCACTAGAATCTAGGGCTAAAATCATGAAATCAAAGTAGGAATTAGGGATTTTAGGTAGAGTTGGGTTTTTGAGAATTTTAGGTGATTCAACCTCAATTTGGGGTCAAATCTTAAAATAAATTATATATTCTAACTCGTGGGGTTATGGGTGATCGGGTTATGGTCCGAGCCTCCTATTTGGACAAGCAAGCCCGGGGTCAAATTTTGGAATCTTAGGAATAATGGTTAGAAATTAGTAATTTGGCTATGGGTTTGATTTATTGAGCCATTATTGATATACTTGGGTTGATTATGTCTAGATAATACCGTTCCAGAGTCGGATTCTAAAGGCAAGGTTGTGATTGAGGCTTGACTTGCATTTCTGGAGCTGAGGTAAGTGTTTGGCCTAACCTTAGCTTGAGGGATTAGGTATAGAGTCTTATTTGCTATGTGTAATTCATGTCCAACGTATAGGCGGGGTGACGAGTGTCTATATGTTGCGGTCAAGCATGCCCGTGAGTCAATTGTGATGAATCGTACTGTGTTCTTAATATTCTTCGTACTATGAGTAATTGGTGATTTAGAAGTGATACCTTGATGTTGTTGCATGACGTGGGGAGTTATTGTGTTATTTGTTTCAGTTGAGGCTTTTATTGTTGAAACTATATTTCTGATGCGAGGTTGGTTATAGCTCAGACCCTTGCCGGGCATTTGTTGAGTTATTAATTGATGATTTCTCCTTGCCAGGACGATAGAATTTTATTGAGTATCTCCATACACTTGAGACTTCTTATTGTTGATTTTCACATTATATTGTTGCTTTTTTTTTATTATTTATTGCACGATGGGACATGCCGTGTTGATCGTTTATTATTTATCGCACGAGGGGACATGCCGTGCCGATTGTTTATTATTTATTACACGAGGGGACATGCCGTGTTGATCATTTATTATTTATCGTACGAGGGACATGTCGTGCTGATTGTTTGTTATTCATCACACGAGGGGACATGCCGTGTTGATCATTGATTATTTATTGCACGAGGGGACATTCTGTGCCGAGTGTTACTATATACGCACGAGGGGACATTCTGTGCCGAGTGATTGTGAGGTTATGCACGAGGGGACATGTCGTGCCTTTTGTTGTTCATTATCTGTTTTGAGAAGTTAAATTCCTGCTTTTACTTTTACATTTCAGTTATTACCCTGTTCTACCGTGCTAGCATTTTGTTGCTCCTTTTACCCCCAGCATGTTCTCCCCGTATCTATCTTACTTGCTTATTTCCGTCAATATTTTCCTATTATTATATAGAATTGCACAGGTACATATATTGTTGTCTGTCCTAGCCTCGTCACTACTTTGCCGAGGTTAGGCTCGGCACTTACTCAGTACATGGGGTCGGTTGTATTGATGCTACACCTGCACTTATTTATGTTGTGCAGACTACGCAGCCGGATCCGGTGGTCACTGACAGTCGGAGCATTCCATTAGTTCACACATGAGACATCGAGGTAGACCCACAGACGTTCGTGGGCCTTGGCGTCACCTTATACCCTTCACTTTCAGCTCTGTCTTATCTTATAGTTCAAAGACAGTCATATATACTTTTTTTAAGTCCTTTGTTTTAGTAATCTCTTAGACAGTTCGTGAGTATGTGACACCAGTTCTTAGATTTTCATATGGGTTTTATTTCGAAATTGCTAGATTATTTTTGGTAATTTGTTAACCTTTATATTGCTTACCATCGATGCCTTAGTTACCTTGTTCGTTTTAGTTGTTATTGAATCTCATCTAGTTCAAACGTTGGCTTGTCTAGCGAATTCAACGTTAGACGCAGTAATGGCCGAAGGTGGGATTTTGGGTCATGACATTATGTTTGGTAAATTAGTTTTGGCAGACCTTACTATATTTGATCCTGTCTTGGTTACTTCTATGCTTTACTATGTCCCCAATCCCCTGAATCCCTAAGGATTCCGGACTGTGTGCTACCTATTACATGTTTGTCATCATGTGACCTATGAGTTCCCAACCCCTGCTACCCCTGTGTGAAAGCCTGGTTGCTGAACCTGACTTGGTTCTTTGTGTGATACTAAATATGTTTTGGGTTTGGTCTTTGTTTGCTGATTACCCTGCTCTTCTCAATCTATCTTTCTAAACCTACTTTCTCCCAGTTTTACAAGAATGTTTCAAGTAATTTCTTTTCCAGAACTGTTCCTGCTTGCTCTTTTTCCCAAAACTGTTCCAAACTGTTTTAAAACTATTCTCTCAAACTCCTCAAACTATGAGCACTTTCACTATACTCTTAGACACTATGCTCTTCCCTTTTTGTGTGAGCATTGCTTAGGGACCCTTGAACTCCCTCTGAACTTTGACACACAAGAGCTGGCTCTTCCACACTCTGCACTTACTCCATCTTGGCTATGAAACCTGGGTGTGAGCACTGCCCGGAATCCTCTGAGATCCTTAGATAACTCTGACACGCCCGGATTATGAAAGGTTATGAAATAACAGTACATGGCATTGAGGACCTTGATACTTGGGCCTACTATGGAAGGCTCCCTATAGTTAACTTCTTCTTTTCTTATTTTATTATGTAATTCATATTCCAAGGCTTGTAATAATTTGTTAAACCAATTCTGGGGTTGGATAGTGAAAATAGGTGGGGATATGCATGCTATAGTATAAGTATGGGTAAATATCATGTTTTCCAAGTTTAGTTTTCTATGTCCGCACTAGTAACCATGTCTAGTAATCAAGTATGCCATGCATTTAGATACCATGTCACTTAGGTTCATACATCTGCTTTTCTTTCAGCATATCATCACGCATTGCCTTCACTTAGAAAATCAACGAAAAACTGCTGCCATGTGATTTTGCCCATGTATTCTGAAATGTAATCTAAAAAGGGGCATGCCTTAGAATAATTATGTTAACAAATCTGCAATAATGCTTTTCCACGCTATACACGTAGAGATCTTGTTCTAGGAAAACAACAATTAAAATCCGTCACCTATGTTGTTCCTGAAGTTATGCATAAAGTTGTGATTCTGTATTCATTTAGAAACTCATGTTTAAGTCATCATGTTGCATTAGACATCATGCAATAGGATCATACTCGCTTACTTAGTCTGAACACATGTCTGAGACAGTCCCATGTTCCAAATAAACTGGCAATCAATCCTTTGTACACACTTAGAATCACATGCTAATAGGATTGACAATCTGGAACCCTTAACAAATCTGTACAACTGCTGCATGTTATTTTACATCTAGCCAAGCCTTAGGTAATCAATTACAAAAAATAAAAGAAGGTCTGTCTTTGTGATCATGTCTAACTACCAGCATGCTAAAATCAGTAGGCAAACCTGACTAGGACTTCCTCTCTGAGTTATGTGACAAATCTGATCCTGTTATTGTCACTAGATATCATGTTTAGGAACTGAATCTGGACCCAAATTTGTGTATGAGGTATGCTGCATATGTGCAATATATGTGGAGGTATACTTGGGCCTTCTTAATTGCTTTCCATGCTCTTCCCTTAAGTGCAGTCCTACCTGTTTTGTTATTTGTCGCCTTAGCATTTTTACCTTTGAAACCTGAGGGTGTACCTAGAAACCTCCCTTTTAGGACAGTAGTCCTAACTTCCTCCAAGACTAATAGGAAAGGGGCCGGGTAGCAGCATGCAATAGAGTTTGTGACCAATACGCGCTTTAATTACCTCCACGGGGTGGGAAACGGTAGAATACAGATATGATGATCGGTGCGCTAATACCACGTGTAGCCCCTCTTTGAGGAGTGTCATACCGGGTATTGCACTGATGTGATCCATATTATCTCAAACCTAGGATATCCTTTACTTTACATGCTTAGACTGTATCTCTTTTTTTTTTTTAAACTTAGTTCTTCTCTAATTATTTTCAAATACCTTGTAAGCTTAAGACTTGAATCCCCTCTTATCTGAGCCTTTATTTGTTTGTTTGCTAAGTTGCACAAATTCACAAAGCTATTTGGCCGGGAACCACACTTGTGGATCCTGAGGGGTGCCCAACACCTTCCCTTTGGGTTAATTTCAAGCCCTTACCATATCTCTGGTTAACAACCTAGTTATAGATAAACCCCTTAGGTGCCTTAACGCACCTAAAATCGTTAGTGGTGACTATTCAAAAATTCAAACCCCCTTCCCGAAAGGAAAGAGTTGTCTCAACCCAAATGTCCTGAACCCGACCTCCGCGAGGAAAAAAGGGGCGCGACAGCATGGCGACTCTGCTAGGGATTATAGGCTTTTACCATTTCAAATTGTGTTGTGAATTTGTATCTTTATTTTGTTTAATATTGGCACCTTTTCCTCTTCCCTTCTACGTGCAATTAATTGTTTATTTCTTTCAAGTATTTACTCTTCCCCAAAATGAAACTGACATTTTTCTTTGTTTTCCTTTGTAATTGGTTTAAATTATAACTGTTGCATTTACTGCTTTCTTAAACGTGCAAATACATGACAACCTACTTTTAATTATTATTATTGCATAACCATGCTCGACATTCATACTCCACTCGTGCCAAACAAATACTATAGCAACGCTTGATGAGTGGTTGCGCTCTTACTATATTATTACCCCTAAATTCGAAAAGGCTTATTTGTGGTAAAACTAGTCAATCAGTGGTGCAGTCGACGGTTCCGTGCCTTCCCCCTTGAGTTGTCCGCTGAAGGGTACCAGTCTAAAACCCCATAGAAACTTTACTTTATTATATTGTTGCATGCATCATGGTCAGACCTAGTCAAGCTAAAGTGTTGTCTGCACGATAGCTTTTAAGATAGCCTTATCCAAAAGTGCACCGGGTTTTCCTAAACCCAAACGGACATCATCACGTTCTGTGCATTCCTTTGGAGAACTAAATGTTGCATGCTAATTGTTGATATTAAATAGTCGAGTCGGGTGGAGATAAGGGCCTAACCTTATTTGCCTTGCAGAAAACTGAGGCACGAAGTCCCCAGATTCGACATGGTCTCCAATATCCACCCAAGACTGCTGAGTTGGTGGGAGAACCTGCACTCTAGCGACAAGGCTCTCGGCAGAAAATACTTAGGCAGTCTACCATCTCTCCTAGAAATCTAGCCTAACAACATGATAATAGAGGTTGCTACCCTGTTCTGGGATTGCGAAAGGTCCGTATTCTGCTTTGGGAATATTTAAATGATGCCTTTGCTGGAGGAAATAGGAGGACTGGCTAGCCTAGTATGGGAAACCCCTGGGTTGTTGATGCCTGAGAACCGCACAGGCAAAGGTTTACTTAAAATGATGGGTTTGAAGAAGAATCCGGAGTTGATATGCTTAAAGGAATCATACATACCTTTTGATTATTTGTACGAGAGGTATGGCCACAGCAAATCATACCGTACCTATTATGACGATTTTGCTATCACCTCCCTGGGACACATCCATCGTAGAGTGTTTGTCTTCATGGTTTGCTTTTTGGGTTTGATCGTGTTCCAAATGAAGAAGGAAAGAATTCATACCAGGCTGGCCATGGTGACTAAGACACTAATGGAAAGAGTAGATGGGAAAGACTTCAGCATTGTGCCTATGATCATTGCAGACATATATCGGGCCTTGGAAAAGTGTCAACAAGGAGAAAGACATTTCGAAGGTTGCAATCTATTACTTCAATGTTGGCTCATGGAACATCTCCAAAGAGGCGAATACCGACAAGAGTTTCAGCGAAGGGCGTGGAATGACCACATCACTTTCCACCATCCAAAACAAATGAATTACATCCCCGACATATTCTCTCAGCCTGAGAATGCCAAAGGATGGGTCGAGCTCTTTGATAATCTGACTGAAGAACAGGTTCAATGAATGTTCGAGTGGTTTCCGACAGAGGAGTTCATCGTCCGATCCCGAGATGCACCGTTTCTGATATTGATTGGTTTAAGGGGGACATACGCTTACGTCCTTCTTCGAGTTATGAGGAAATCAGGTAGGAAGAAAGTCATACCCAGGGTCGACAAAATGAGACATCTTCGAGCAGACTTCCAAAATAATGACAGTCCTCACAAGTGCCAAGCCCAGCACCTGTGGCTCTGCAAGATTGTACTTGAGAAGGACACCATCGAGCCGGACAGGTATCATGCCGGTTGTACCCCTTTCTATCTTGGTTGGTTAGAAGATAATCGGGATGATCAGAGCAGGACAGGGTACATCCGAGGCCATAAAGTTATAGATGAAAGGGCTGAAGCGCAAGTCAAGTTCAACCAGCTGCGCAAAAAGATCCGTGAGTGCGAGGATGAGCACCACGAAATACATGAATCTAACAAGAAGCTGATCTAGGAGTGGAAAGATATGGCTATCAGCACCAACAAGAGGTTGGGATACTTAGAACAAGGTATAGTCGAGATGGAGGAGAAATTCATCAAAAGGGTCGAAGACTGTGAGAAAGCTGAGGGGACCGAAGGCGGATATCTAGCCAGAGCATACCTGTTGCTGGGACTTCACGAGTTGGGAAAGTTGTTTGAGGGAAGCAAGAATGAAGAGACTGGGAAGGTCCTTCTGGGACCAAGTAGATGGGAATGTCTTTTCTTTTACTTTATCAATGTAATAAGGCCAATGGCCATTAATGACTTTTATTTGTTCGTTTAGTATCATTTTGGGATTTGTCTATTTTCTTATCTATAAAATGAGGCATTTAGCATTTTAAGTTCTCCAAACCAACTTGTCGCTAGGTCTACCTCGGGCATAAAGAGGTTCCCAAATTGAGACACGCTTTACATTCCCATGCTATGTGTTTAAATACTGCAATATTTTTCACAATCCTCAGTGACTTGGCTACCTTTTGTTTTTATTTCTTCTCTTTATTATTCCCATCCCCAAAGATTAGTTCGTGCACTCTGGCATCATCAGCTTATAGCACAAGATCCAAGGTCCCTCCACCTACTCCTCCTCCCAGTCCTCCTAAAGGCATGAACAAAGGCAAGAGTAAGATGGAAGAATCTAGCGGTGCCAGGAAAGAGAATATGGTTGAACGGGTAGAGGCCACCGACGGTCGAGGTATTCAGGTCCTAAATGAGAACATGTCACCACTGGAACAAAAACTGCTAAAATTTCAAGAAGAACTCGATCAGGTTCGAAATCTGGCCAACCTGTCATTTTCCCTCAACATCCCAGACGTCAATTTCCCAAACGCTTAAAACCCTACACCTCCACAAAATTTCCCAAGACAACAGAATCATCCCGCACCTCACCATCACACCAGTCCGCCAAAGAACCAAACTCTCCCGACTCAATACAATACTTGCCACACTTCAAACAACACTCCATTACTTATCCCAGAACCTCAAAACCCCACAAACGACCATTTCCACGCCTATACTTCTATACAAATGCTATCCCTTGGGACTATACAACAGAGGCGAGAAGCAAAGGCAAGGTCAAAACTGAAGAAGTTGTCGCAGCACAGGGTATGACGAGAATTGGTAGGGTCTATACTCCTAAGCATCATGCTGAATCAAGCAAGCAGGCTGCCAACCGGCCTCCCCTTATTGAAATAGGTCCAGATGACCTTTGGAGGAAAGTACAGGCTAAGGAGTATTCGGTCATCGACCAGCGGAACAAGATGCCAGCCCAAATATCGATCCTATCTTTACTGCAGAATTCTGAGACACACAGGAATGCTTTGTTGAAGGTGTTGAATGAAGCATACGTACCAAACAACATCACTAGTGGGGAAATGGCCAATATGGTGGGACAGGTGTCCGAAAGTCACAAGATCCCTTTCCATGAGGACGAGCTGCCACCTGAGGGTTTGGGTCATAACAAAGCACTGCATATCACTGTGCAATGCGAAGATTATTTCATCACTTGAATCCTGATCGATGTAGGATCCAGTCTTAACATTTGCCCGTTGATAACACTCAAGAAATTTGGTAAAGGGCTGCAAGAGATAAAGGATGGGGCAATTAATGTGAAAGCTTTCGATGGATCTCAAAGGTCCACCATTGGTGAGATAAGCCTATGTCTGCAGATGGGACCAACTTGGTTCGAGGGTGACTTCCAAGTGATAGATGTGCCAGCGTCCTACAATCGGTTATTGGGACGACCCTAGATCCATGTTGTTGGGGCCGTAGCATCAACGCTACATCAGGCAGTGAAGTTCGAGTGGAACCACCAAGAGGTGATTATTCATGGCGATGGTAGTAACCCTATTTACAATCGCTAGACTATTCCGGTGATCGAAGAAAGAAGATAGCTGGGTGGAGAAACTTACCACCACATTGAACAGGTCAATGCCATCGACAAGGACAAATGGTAAGATAGCAAAATTGAGAGTATACTAAACTGGAGTGGGTACGAGCCTGGCAAAGGGCTCGGCAAGAACCTTCAAGGAATCTCCAAACCTATCAAGATCAAAAGCCATGGCACCACTTTCGCTCTAGGATACGACTATACTTGGAAAGAGTACAATGACTGGTCGCCATCTTGGCGCGGTCCTTACTACCCACTGGAGTAGCCGATACCGCATCTGGAGCTGACCTTCCAACATGCCAACATTATTTATGGATCAGATGAAGAAGAAACACTCGCCGTATTGAGGAACTTGTTCCTAGAGGATGATGACATGGACTGTTGTGTTATTCCAAGGAGGAGGGGGAGGAAAGACCTTCCATACAGGCTGTGAGCAGAGGTACATACCTCAAAAATTTGACCATCAGAACAACCAAAGCCCGACGAGCCTCGGGGTAGCAAGGCTAAAACAAGCATTACTTACTGTTTTATTTACTAAAATGTTTTTTTCTTTCCGCATTTTTCAATTCCCGCAATAAGATCCTCAATGTTCAAAACAGTTATTCAACTTATCAAAGCATTTTCTAGTTTCTCTTATACCAATATTTATTGCTACTATTTTCTCTCATTACTTTATCTATACAGCATTACTATTACTTGTCTTGATGAACCAATAACTGTGACATGCAACGAGACAACGCGACAAACAGACATCGATTCAGATGAAGATGATATACCCAACGAGATCGTCAAAGAAGTTGAAAACATTGAGAACAGACCCAAGTCCAACCTGGACGAGACTGAAATTATCAACCTGGGAGATTCAGAAAACTTCAGGGAAACACGGATCAGCATTCATTTGTCACCGTCAGAAAAGAAAGAATACACAGAGTTTCTGAAGGAGTATGAGGACAAATTCGCTTGGTCGTATGATTACATGACTGGTCTAAGTACGTCTATTGTGGCTCACAAACTGCCAACCAATCCAATATGTCCACCGGTAAAGCAAAAGCTCAGAAAGTTCAAACCTGACATGAGTTTGAAAATCAAGGAAGAAGTTACCAAGCAGATCAACGCCAAAGTTCTCAGGGTAGTTGAGTACCCAACATGGTTAGCCAACATTGTGACAGCACCAAAGAAGGATGGGAAGGTCCGAGTCTGTGTCGACTACCGGGATCTCAACCGGGCTAGTCCGAAAGACGACTTCCCCTTGCCAAATATACATATCCTGATTGACAATTGCGCCAAGCATGAACTACAATCATTCATGGATTGCTTCACTGGTTATCATCAGATTTGGATGTATGAGGAGGATGCTGAGAAAACAGCTTTCATTACGCCGTGGAGAGTGTACTGTTACAAGATGATTCCATTCGGCCTAAAGAATGTAGGGGCCACCTACATGAGGGCTATGACCACCATCTTCCACAGCATGATTCATAAGGAGATCGAGGTATACGTGGATGATGTTATTATCAAGTCTAAGAAAGACACTGACCACAAAGAAGATTTGAGGAAGTTCTTCAATAGGCTGCAGAAATACAATCTAAAATAAACCCCGCGAAGTGCGCATTCGGGGTTCCTGCTGGAAAGTTGCTAGGATTTATTGTGAGCTGCCAGGGAATATAATTGTATCCGTCAAAAGTCAAGTCCATTCAAGAACTTCCGCCGCCAAGGAACAAGAAAGATGTGATGAGTTTCTTGGGGAGGCTTAATTACATCAGCCGGTTTATCGCACAGTCTACAGTTATCTGTGAGCCAATCTTCAAGATGCTGAAGAAGGACGCTGCAACCAAATAGACCGATAAGTGCCAAAAGGCTTTCGACAGAATTAAGGAATACTTGTCAACCATGCCAGTCTTGGTACCACCTGAGCCAGGTAGACCTCTGTTACTCTACCTTGCCGTATTATATGGAGCCTTCAGTTGCGTTCTGGGGAAGCATGACGAAACAAGGAGAAAAGAGCAGGAAATTTACTATCTCAGCAAGAAGTTCACTCCGTATGAGGCCCGGTATCCTCTATTGGAACGCACCTGCTGCGCTCTGACTTGGGTAGCTCAGAAGCTGAGGCATTATTTCTGTGCCTACACCACATATCTCATATCAAGAATGGATCCATTGAAATACATATTTCAGAAGCCCATGCCCACTAGCAAGCTAGCCAAGTGGCAAATCCCACTGAGCGAGTTCGACATTATCTATGTAACTCAAAAGGCTGTCAAGGGATAGGCACTGGCAGACCACCTCGCGAAAAACCCTGTGGATGGGGAATACGAACCTTTGAAAACGTATTTCCCTGATAAAGAGGTATCATTCATAGGAGAAGACATTGCAGAATCCTGTGACGGTTGGAGGATGTTCTTCGATGGAGCAGTGAATTTCAAGGGAGTTGGCATTGGAGCAGTCTTAATATCGGAAATCGGTCAGCATTATCCGGTATCCTCCAAACTCAGATTCCCCTGCACCAACAATATGGCAGAGTATGAAGCCTGCATCTTAAGGCTCAACATGGCCATTGACATGAACGTCCAGGAGTTGTTAGTAATTGGTGACTCAGATTTGCTGGTACATCAGGTACAAGGAGAATGGGCAACCAAGAATTCCAAAATACTATCGTATTTGCATCATGTACAGGAGTTAAGAAAGAGGTTCACAAAGATAGAATTTTGGCATGTCCCTAGAATCCAAAATGAGTTCGCCGATGCATTGGCTACTTTTTCCTCAATGATCCAGCATCCGGACAAGAATTGCATTGACCCTATTCCAATAAAGATCCATAATCAGCCAGCTTATTGTGCCCATGTCGAAGAGGAAGCAAACGGAAATCCTTGGTTTCATGACATCAAGGAATATTTGGCAAAATGAGATTACCTAGAGTTGGCGAATCCCACTAAGAAACGCACACTTCGAAGACTATCCAACAATTTCTTTCACAGCGGAGGGATCCTGTATAGGAGAACTCCCGATTTGGGGCTATTAAGGTGTTTTGACGCAAAAGAAGCACCAAAACTACTATAGGAAGTTCATGCTGGGACCTGCGGCCCACATATGAACGGTTTTGTTCTTGAAAAGAAGAACTACGAGCTAGTTACTTTTGGATTACTATGGAAACGGACTGCATCCAGTATGTCTGGAAGTGCCATCGCTGTCAGATACACAGAGACATGATAAAGGTACCTCCAAATGAGCTCAATGCAACAGGCTCACCATGGCCGTTTGGCGCCTGGGGCATGGACGTTATTGGACCAATCGAGCCCGCCGCCTTCAACGAACATAGGTTCATTCTGGTAGCCATTGATTACTTCACTAAATGGGTCGAGGCAGCCTCTTACAAAGTAGTTACTAAGAAAGTCGTGGCCGACTTCGTCCGCGACCGCATTGTTTGTTGATTCGGAGTTCCAAAGTCGATCATCACCGACAATGGTTCCAATCTCAATAGTCACTTGATGAAATCTATGTGTGAAACTTTCAAGATCAAACACAAGAATTCCACAGCTTACCGACCTCAGATGAATGGAGCTGTTGAGGCCGCCAACAAAAACATCAAGAAGATACTAAGGAAGATGATAGAAAGGCACAAGCAGTGGCATGAGAAGTTATCATTTTCCTTATTGGGATATCGCACAACGGTCCGCACATCAACTGGGGCAACGTCCTATATGCTAGTTTATGGTACAGAGGTTGTTATCCCCGCTGAAGTTGAGATTCCATCTCTAATAATTATACAAGAAGCTGAGCTCAGCGACGCAGAATGGGTAAAGAATTGTTATGAGCAACTAGCCCTCATAGACGAAAAGAGAATTAATGCAGTCTATCATGGTCAACTCTATCATAACAGAATGACCAGAGCCTTCAACAAAAAAGTCAGGCCGAGACAGTTCACACCAGGGCAGCTGGTGTTAACGAAGATTTTCCCACATCGGAACGAAGCCAAAGGGAAGTTCTCTCCAAATTGGCAAGGCTCATACATGGTTCATGGAGTGCTGACAGGAGGAGCACTTATACTTGCAGAAATGGACGGAGAGGTTTGGCCGAAACCAATCAATTCAGATGTAGTCAAGAGTTATTACGTGTAATCCTTTATGCTTCTATCAATGTTGTAAATTTAACTACGCCTGACCTGATTCCCGTTTAAGAGGGGATACATAGGCATCCCTATGGGTTCGGTCATAATTCAATAAAAATTTCATTCTCCCCGCAATTGGAAACTGGGGCAGAATTTTGAGGAGGACCCTCAAAATTCCGAAGCAAGTTCAGTAGATCGCCGCACGAGCAACAGTCAGAAGCATTCACCCATCAAACTGGGGCAGAATTTTGAGGAGGACCCTCAAAATTCCGAAGCAAGTTCAGTAGATCGCCGCACGAGCAACAGTCAGAAGCATTCACCCATCAAACTGGGGCAGAATTTTGATGAGGACCCTCAAAATTCCGTAGCAGGAGAGGTTACAATGTCTCGAACCGTGTCACGGTCGTCGGTTCATGTAAAGTTATTTTAGATTATATGTTTATGTTATACTTTTACAAAATCATGCATATTCTTGAAATAGCTTGTTTAGCAAATGCTACCCCTAATAACGCAGATCGAGCAAAACGAGTCAAGCAGGGCAAGCGGAGATACGAACTAACCTTTGCCCTTTACAAAACTCATAATTTTTCTGTGGATGCAGGCACAAAGAACAAACACGCAAAGAAGTCTCAAATCGCAAAGGCCAAAGTTCGATGTCCACACAAAAAGACAAACATGTTCAAAATCACAATCCTCAAAACCATCACACTTGCCATCGGCTATTATCAATACAAATAATGCCCCGCAGTCACAATGCCCTCCATAATCACAGTGCCGCAATTTATCACCAGCTAAGAATTCCTACCGTCATTTATTTTATGCATAAGGCTACCTTTCTACCTTCCGAGGTTAAACCCAACCTCCATCTGCATTGCATAAGGCTACCTTTCTGCCTTCCGAGACTAAACGTTGTCTCCAACTGCATTCGCATCTTGCATAAGGCTACCGTTCTGCCTTCCAAGGTTAAACCCTACCTCCATCTGCATTGCATAAGGCTACCTTTCTGCCTTCCGAGACTAAACATTGTCTCCATCTTCATTCGCATCTGGCATAAGGCTACCATTCTGCCTTCTGGGGTTAAGCTCTACCTCCATCTGCATTTTCATAAGGCTACTACTCTGCCTTCCGAGGCTAAACGCTACCTCCAATTTACTTTTCAAAAGCAACCACTGATGTATAAAGCATTATTCATTTCGCTTTCGTTTCGGGTTAAGCTCTGCCCCTTTAATTCCCAAGACTAAGCTCTGTCTTGTTAATATCATAATATTGCATCTTCATGGGCTGAAATATCGCAAACCTATCCAAAGGCGTCATCGTTCGGAGGCACCATCTTCATAGCCTGAGAACACCATGTCATGGCCTAAGGATCTCTTTTTATCATCATGCATATCATTATTCATGGGCGTCATGGCTCGGATGCACCATCCTCATGGCCCGAGAGCATCATTTCATGTCCTGCGAATCCTGCATCAAGCAATTCATGGCCCAGGACATCATGGTCTAGAGACGTCATCCTTAACCGTCCAAGGACATCATTCATGGTCCAACAAAAATTTGCATCATGTTTAAATTATGCACAATATATGCTTGTATTGTTCATTTGCAGATAATCCGGCAAGCAACAGCCATCCTTGCAGGAGCGGTCCCGCTCCAGTTCTCCCAAACTACCCCGTAAGCCGTTTGTTCACCTAACCCTGTACGTTGCGTCCATTCTTGTGCAACTTCATCGGTATACTTCGTCGATGACCCCTGAACTACAGACGGCCTGATTCCTGTAGAACCAGGGATATGAAGGCAACTCAGAAACCAGGGTGCGGCCTAAATCTCTTCAAACCGTTTTGCTCGGTCAAAATTGGCCATCATATCTTTACCCGACAACTCTTTCATCTTTCCCGGGTAAAGAAGGGCATCTGTTGATACCCAATTTTCCCTCAAAATATTTTTAAATTTGCATATAACCGGCAAAATAACTTTTTATAATAACTGGCATTTTTCCATAATCTTCCATATTTTTATTAATTTCTTTTCCAAATTATTCAGTATTTTATACTCTATAGTTATGCATAAATTGTATTATAAATAATTTCCAAAATATTTCCCAGCTCAATATATTATTTTAATCCTATTAGGATTTAATTATCTCATAAATTAGCCAATTTAGCATTGTTTAGCTATAATTACCGTAATTTTATAATTATAGCCTAATTATACGTTTTATACCATTTAAATCAATAATTAGTCCCTTTATATTTTTTAATATTAGTTAATTACCTTAATTTCAGTTATTTAGCATTTATTTAATTTTTATAATTACTAGCTATTTTTATTAATTATTTATCTATTTTAATTGGTATTTAACTAATAGCCATTTTTAATTTTCAATTATAGCCTAAATTAAACCCAAACCCGCCTGATTAAACTGTCCCAATACCCCAATTGAATGACCCAATTACCCCAGGTCCAATACCCTGATCCGCCCGACCCAATACAGGATTTAATCCTGGTCGTTGATCAATTTTGATCAACGATCCGGATTTCCCCTTTCCTAAATTAGACCTAAGACTACCCCCCCCC